>BLSH010440386.1:308893-322731 GCA_018402905.1 Glandirana rugosa
GCGTGTGTGTCTGTGCGTGTGTGTATATGTGTCTGTGTGTGTGTGTGTGTGTCTGTACGTGTGTGTGTGTGTGTGTCTGTGCGTGTGTGTGTGTGTGTCTGTGCGTGTGTGTCTGTACGTGTGTGTGTCTGTGTGTGCATGTCTGTGTGTGTGTGTGTGTGTCTGTGTATATGTGTGTGCGTGTCTGTGTGTGCGTGTCTGTGTGTGCGTGACTGTGTGTCTGTATGTGCATGTCTGAATGTGTGTGTGTATATGTGTGTGTGTCTGTGTGTCTGTATGTGTGTGTGTGTATGTGTGTCTGTATGTGTGTGTGTGTGTATGTGTGTCTGTATGTGTGTGTGTGTGTATGTGTGTGCGTGTCTGTGTATGAGTGTCTGTGTGTGTGTATATGTGTGTGTGTCTGTGTATGTGTGTGTGTATATGTGTGTGTGTATATATGTGTGTGTGTCTGTCTGTGTGTGTATATGTGTGTGTGTGTCTGTCTGTGTGTGTATATGTGTGTGTCTGTCTGTGTGTGTGTATATGTGTGTGTGTGTGTTTGTGTGTGTCTGTCTGTGTGTGTATATGTGTGTGTCTGTGTGTGTGTTTATGTTTTTTTCTATTTATGCTGAAAGCCAAGTGTCTCTGCAAAGTTATACGTATCCACATAATTATTTTATTATTTATTTATTAATGTATGTATTATTTCTTGAATATCTTGTAAACTGAATACACTTAGCACGTCTTCATAATGTATTCAAATGTAAGCACTCAGACGGGAACAGAGCCAAAAACAGATGATTCATTATTTAGTTGTACTCACCTTTTTGTAAAGGTGAATATCAGCTTGTAGCATAATACAAAAGTGTAAAAAATACTGTACTGTGATATAAAGTATGTCGTGGTAACTTCATAAACGACAACTTTACTATATAAAGCTATAACAAGGGATAAATTAAAGAACCCAATATATTTATTATAGGCAGCCTTGTCCTGTTTGCGTATTTCTTTGCTTTCTACATCTGGCAGCTTGAGATATCCTGAGGCTACAAAAGTGAGACAGGCCCTGAAAACGGATCAGTTACCAGGTCAATGATATAACATTTTCATTCCATCCATATAGAAGGAAACAGCTTTAACGCTTATTTAAACCCAAGAACAAAAATGTAATATATTGTCGTTTACCAGTCTTTAACTGACAATTGCGCGGTCATGCGACGTTGTACCCAAACGAAATTTGCGTCCTTTTTCCCCACAAATAGAGTTTTCTTTTGGTAGTATTTGATCACCTCTGCGCCATTCCTGATCACCGCTATAAACAAAAAAGAAAAAGCGACAGTTTTGCAAAAAAACAATATTTCTTCCTAGGTATTTTATTTTATTCCAGAAAATGTGCTTAGCATGAAAAATAATAGTAAAATGAATGCATATACAATTGTTCTGTGTGAATTGGGCAAAAACAAATGTTCTTTAGGCCATTTTCTCTTCTGAACGAACATAATTTTATTATAGGTACTGTACTAGTAAAATACTACATTATAGGCAAAAAGAGGAGCAGAGGAACACAGGCAATACATACAATATTTGTATGAGATAAAATGTAACAATTCTAGAGAACACTAGAGGGAATTAGCATAAAAAAGTAACAAATGCTAAGGTTTATTTGCTAATTCCTGATAGCATTCTCTAGAATTGTTACATTGTATTTCTTGTTACAAATATGTATATATTTCCTGTGCTCCTCAGCTCCTTCTAGTGGCCATATTGAGGTATTTTACCCCTGCCCATAATAAAAGTGCATTTATTCAGCAGAGAAAATGAAGCAAAGAACATTTGTTTTGCCCAATTCACATAGAACCAATGTACATGCAGATTTGATGGTGCCAGGATTAACTCCAGTGTGAGACTGTCATGAGATGCTCAGATTTGGTGCCCAGCACCACTGTGTGCTGTACATGCCTATCTGCCTATCCCATTCACTGTGCATTTATTTTGTCCAGTTTTTCTGAGTCAGCCATTATTTAAACAGTCTCCAAGGCTACATTCACACGCTGTGCCTGTCCAAAACACATGCAAAATTACATGATTTTCCAACATGTACAGAAACGTGCTGCTTTTTATCAGACGCACAGCAGTGCCACATCTGCTAACCTGTGCATATTCACGCGTGCCAAAATGCATTGCTCCGCAGGACCATGTGGATCAGCATGGCGTAATTTTTCAAAAGGGGCTTGCGCATTTCTCCCCTGTAGAGCAGCCCATTGAAATGAAGGGGCAAACCTACTCACAATGCAAGGAAAAGCACGTGTGCTAGAGCCTAAAGTTAGTGCGGGAATTTTTTCAACAATTTGAAATCAAAATAACTTCTTTGCAGTAAAATGGCCTAAAAACGATCCTGGCTTTCTGCAGTTATCTCATCTTATCACTGAGTTGTGTTTTAGTTATACAGTGGTACCTCGGATTGCAAGTAATGCGATTAAGGAGCGTTTCGCAATACGAGCAGTTTTTTTTTTTTACTCCAAACTCAGTTTTTGAGCGCTGTCTTGCAAAACAAGCAGGATTAAGCCTCTGTGCATGCAATACCGCATGTGGCCAGAGGTGCGGGAGCACTGGTGAGGCTCGGAAGCATTTGTAAGTACTCGAAAATACTTGTAAATACTCGTAAATACCGCATTTCTGTGCATCTCCAAGCCTCAGCAGCGCCACCACACCTCTGGCCACATACGGTATTGTATACACCAGCGCCCCCGGATTCTGCAAGAAGTGTTGAGGGAAGCGATGTGGAATCTGTTATGACAGCTGGACAGTTTTTGGCTGTTTGACTGAAATTCATGGTAAAACATAGTTTGGACCTCACCTTTATGCTTTTTTTATTTGTTTCTTAAAAGGGAGATTCTAACCTAGAAGGTATAAAAGGAACCAAAAAGCCTCCACAGGACTGGTACATCACACAATACAGCCTTCTTATAGCAAAAGCTATGTCTCATTCCATCACAAATCCTAACAATAGGAGGATTAATCCTTATTTACGAGAGTCAGCAGAGCCATGCAAATCATTCCTTTACACCCCACTGGTCAAAGCCCATCCAGAAACACTGGTGTATAGTACAGAATTAGCATAATGTTTTACAGCCATTTATTCCAGCTGGTGTATAGTACAGATATAGCCTAATATTATAAAGCCATTTGTTCCAAAGTGCATGCAGCTTTTCCAAGCCTTTCGATCATCATAAGGTTCTGCTTTGCCATGCACTCATTCAGAGAAGGGGGTTATGGGGTTTTGGTTACTTTTTTCCCTCACCATAACCTTCTGGTTCATATGCTCTCATTGGTCCCCAAGCCTTACTCCATAGAAGCCATGGTGGTTTCCATACACTGCACTGACAATACCTGAAAAGGAAACATTTACTTTGTAAGGTTAAAAGCATTCCTTTAGTAAAATGTTTCTCAACCTTTTTTCAGGCAAGCTACCCTTTAAATGTATGGACAATTTCGAGGCACCCTCCAAAATCACGGACAGTCCTGAGGCACCCTCCAAAATCATGGACAGTCTTGAGGCACCCTCCAAAATCATGGACAGTCTTGAGGCACCCTCCAAAATTATGGACAGTTTTGAGGAACCCTCCAAAATTATGGACAGTCTTGAGTAGGGTTGCCACGTCATCCCTTTAATCCAGGACACATATGAATTACACAGGTTCTGAGGCTAATTTAATGCAGATGATGCACCAAGTGAGTTTAATTACCACCTTAATCAGCCACAGACCCTGTGTAATTAATATGCGTCCTGGATTAAAGGGATGATGTGGCAACCCTAGTCTTGAGGCACCCTCCAAAAGCTTGGACAGTCTTGAGGCACCCTCCAAAATAATGGACAGTCTTTAGGTACCCTCCAAAATCATGGACAGTCTTGAGGCACCCTTCAAAATGATTCACAGTCTTGAGGCACCCTCCAAAATCATGGACAGTCTTGAGGCACCCTCCAAAATCATGGATAGTCTTGAGGCACCCTCCAAAATCATGGACAGTCTTGAGGCACCCTCCAAAATCATGGACAGTCATGAGGCACCCTCCAAAATTATGGACAGTCATGAGGCACCCTCCAAAATAATGGACAGTCTTGAGGCACCCTTCAAAATTATGGACAGTCTTGAGGCACCCTCCAAAATCATGGACAGTCTTGAGGCACCCTCCAAAATCATGGACAGTCTTGAGGCACCCTCCAAAATCATGGACAGTCTTGAGACACCCTCCAAAAATTTGGACAGTCTTGAGGCACCTTCCAAAATAATAGACAGTCTTTAGGCACCCTCCAAAATTATGGACAGTCCTGAGGCACCCTCCAAAATAATGGACAGTCTTGAGGCACCCTCCAAAATCATGGACAGCCTTGAGGCACCCTCCAAAATCATGGACAGTCTTGAGGCACCCTCCAAAATCATGGACAGTCTTGAGACACCCTCCAAAAACTTGGACAGTCTTGAGGCACCTTCCAAAATAATAGACAGTCTTTAGTTACCCTCCAAAATTATGGACAGTCCTGAGGCACCCTCCAAAATCATGGACAGTCTTGAGGCACCCTCCAAAATCATGGACAGTCTTGAGGCACCCTCCAAAATCATGGACAGTCTTGAGGCACCCTCCAAAATCATGGACAGTCTTGAGGCACCCTCCAAAATAATGGACAGTCTTGAGGAGCCCCGTTCTAAAATGTAAAAACTATTCTGATAGTTTTACATAATGCAGCAGCATACACACATAGGGCACCCAACACTAGAGGTAATTTATTCTTCCAAAGCAAATACACTTTTGCAAACTGGTACTGACTAGTATTCCAATGTTTCTCTTCTCCTTCGTTTTTTCCCCATCACTTAGCTACTGAGACTCCAAAGCTGATAGAGGGAGGCTCAAATAAGGATGATATGCAGGTGACTGACCTCCTTATACACTGATGATGTCATTGGTCGTTAGGAGGTTGGCAGCTAGAAGGTTTTAATAGTGCACAATGAAAACCTGTGGCTTTGTGTAACTAAAAGGCAGGTTTCATCCACCCACCGGCTTGTATACAATTTTTAGGCATTTTGTTAAGGCACCCCTGAAGAAATCTCAAGGTTCCCCAGGGTGCCTGGGCAACCTGGTTGAAAAAGGCTGCTTTAGTAAATCAATGCCAAAGCCCAACCCTACCATTACAAAACTATGTTTTCTACAACTGATCTGATTTGTCATTGGGTTCTTTGAGCAGCAGTAACAAAGTAATGTATGATTTATTTCAGGGTCAAATAATTGACTTTGTATGCATGTTTTCTGTAATCTAAAAAGTCTGTTAGCTAAGCACATTGAGATTGATTTATTAAGGGGAAATAGGCTGTTCACTTTGTAAGTGAATTTTCACTTTACAAGGGATTGTTCCTTTAGACCCCTTTCACACCAAGGCGTTTTTCAAGTGCTTTTGCGCTAAAAATAGCGACTAGAAAGCGCCTGAAAAACTTCCCCAATACACCCCGTGGGAAAGCCCGAATGCTTCCACACCGGGGCGGTGCGCTTGCGGGACGGTACAAAAAAGTCCTGCTAGCCGCATTTTTGCAGCACTGTGGGAGTGGTTTATTCACTGCTCATATACCACCCCTGCCCATTGAAAGCAATGGGGCAGTACTCTCGAAATGCCCCAACACCACTTCAGGAGCGCCGCAAACCGGCACTTTTAACCCCTGTTTAACCCCTTGTGGGGGGGTTAAAAGCGTACCGTCGCCGCCCGAATAGCGGCGCCATTGCACTGCTATGACGAGTGGTAAGGCGCCGCAAATTAGCGGTGTTTTACCGCTAACGCTTGGGCGGCCGCGGTGTGATAAGCAATGTGAAGCTCTGCTGGCTTCCATCAATAAATCACGTGCAAGCAAAAAAATACAGTTTTTTTATTCTCCTTGCACATGATTGGGTATTATTTCCAGAGTGGATTTCTACCACAATCACTAAGCTAAGGTTCCATTAGGCACACAGGCACTTACACCCATAGTCTGTGAATAGTGGCTGTAGTCACCAATGCTGCATGCAGGCAGCCAACTTATGTCTATGAGAATGCAGTAGCATTTGGACACAGTTGCTCATCTCAATTTCACAGCCATGTGGGGGAAGGTGATTGGCCTTGAATGCATACTGTCTGCATTTGGGGCCCCTCATCTGCACTGCCTCTGCATATTGTGATGGGTGGCTGTGTTTAACCGCTTCATTCCCAATAACATGACTACAGGTGTAATCACCCATGTGAATGAGGCCTAAAGAAAAGTCCTCTTGCAAAGTGAGCAGCCTATTTGCATTTATTAGATCAACCTCAGTGAATATTGTATGCATATGGTGGAAGCAAGGGTTCAATGTCCAAACCAGCACAGCCAATTCATCTTAAAATAGAAATTCACCACTTGCCGACCAGCCGCCGTCAGGTCTCTTGCGCAAATCAGCGTAGCTGTACAGTGGGAGCGAGTGGTGTGGGCGTGAGCTGACTCGATGTCCGCCGGCCACCCGCGACCTGGGATGGGGAATGGGGATCTGCAAGTGTAAAAAAAGCAGATCCCTGTTCTGACAGGGGAGTTAAGAGAGATCGTCTGTTCCTAGTGATGGGGAGCAACGATCTCTCTCCTCCCCCAGTCAGCCCAGCCCCCATACAGTTAGAAACTCCTCCCAGGGAACACAGTTAATCTCTTGATCGCCCCCCTAATGTTAACCCCTTCCCTGCCAGTGACATTTACACAGTAATCAGTGGCTATTTAAAGCTCTGATCGCTGTATAAATATCATTGGTCCCAAAAAAGTATCAAAAGTGTGCGATATGTCTGCCGCAATGTCGAATTCCTGCTCAAAATCGTAGTTCGCCGCCATTACTAGTAAAAAAAATAATAATAAAAATAAATAATAATAAAAATGCCATAAATCTATTCCTATAGTTTGTAGACGCTATAACTTTTGCGCAAACCAATCAATATACGCCTATTGCGTATTATAATACTTATCGGCCTAAACTGAGGAAGAAATTAGTTTTTTTACATTTTTTGGGGGATATATATTATAGCAAAAATTTAAAAATATTGTTTTTTTGTTTTCAAAATTGTCGCTCTTTTTGTTTATAGCATAAAAAATAAAAACCGCAGAGGTGATCATATACCACCAAAAGAAAGCTCTATTTGTGGGAACAAAAGGACGTCAATTTTGTTTGGGTACAATGTCGCACGGCCTCCCAATTGTCAGGTAAAACGACGCAGTGCCGAATTACAAAAAAAATGTTCTGGTCAGGAAATGGGTAAATCCTTCTGGGGCTGAAGTGGTTAAGGCAAATGTTTAGCAATACTACCCCATAACTAGTGTGACCTACCGTTAATATTATTACTCTGATGCTGGCATTTCTTTTTACACCAGTGGCGTTGCTATGGGGGTGTGGACCGCACCCGGGTGACACCTGCCAGAGGGGTGACACCATCAAGTATGAAGTAATATACGGCCGCAATGTTGTCACCCCCATCAGGGCCGGATTAACATAGGGGCTATGGGAGCTGCAGGTCCAGGCCCCTACCTTAATATAGACCCAGCCGCCCAAAAACGTTCCCCTGGCACCGCTGCAAGACACTGCTGCCCACCATTGCCCAGTATCCAATCCAGTGCAAGCACAGGCCCTGAAAGAGGAGAAGGATGTAACTTCCTCCACCCTGCTCCGCTTACAAGTGATTCTGAGCCCAGTTGGCTTCCATCCTGCAGACAACAGACCCAACTAAGGTGAGGGGGACCCACTGGGAATCAGAGCTCAGAACACGTCACTGTCGGGTAAGGAAAGAGTGGGAGAGGAGGGGCACAGACAGAGGGGGTCTCTTCTCCTGCAGTGCAGTCATATTGTGTGTGGGGCACAGGGGATCAGCTGAAAATGTGATTTGCAATCCCATGGAGAGGAGGGCAATGCTCACACATTCCAGGGGGTGGGGGGATGGGGTGACTGGTCATATAAGGTAAAAATACTCTATGCTTTAGAAGGGGGCAGGTCATGGCTGACCTGCCCCCTTCTAGAAATACTTATTGTCTAGCACACTGGTTTAAAGTGGAACTCTGCAGACTCTGATGTAAGTGGGATATCTGTGGGACCCCCCTCACATCACAGTCCACAGAGATCCCCCTTAATTATTGGGGTTGATACCATGCTTTACACACCAGATGGCACCAACCCTAGCAATGCCACTGTTTTACACCAGGCACGGAAATATTGGTTCCTTGCTGCATAAGGGCTCATTCAGACGAGCAATCAGACCTGTCCTCCAATCTGAGCCACTGTCTTCTGCATGTGAATGCATCTAAGAGCAGCCTGCAGCCAGCCCATAGGAGTGTTTGCACAGGCAGCAGCTACACAGACACAATCACATGTCCAAATTTGATGTAGGCAGAAGCAGGTGATGAATTCAAATGCACAGTGTCTGCATTCAGATCCATGTACCCACTCCTGCCTTCATGTAAATCTTTCACATGAGATTGTGTCAATGCAGCAGCCTCGTGTGCAACCACTTCTATAGGCTGTCTGCACACTGCCCTGAGGTGCATTCACATGCAACAGACAGTGTCTCAGATCAGGTGGGTCTTATCGCCTGCCTGAATGAGCCAACCAGCTTAGAATTTGCACAAAATATGGAACCCCTCAATGACATCAGCACCTCTTCCTGCATCGCTAGAGGACGAAAAACACCTAAGTGCAAGGCTTATTAAGTGTTGTCCATAACAAATCTCCTCCCTGTGTCATGTGCATTGCATGTTAGGCCATGCCATGAAGGGTAGAGCAACAGGTTCACTTTGGTTGTGGTTCTACTAGCTGCCTATACTAATCTTACCTTTACTCCCTTGTCACTCGGCCTCTGACAACATAGAAAATACCAAGGTTGAGGATCATGTGATTTACTGCTATTATTTCTATACAGCAGCGCTGGTAACAGTCGAGGCCCGACCATCAGGTGCACACAGGCGCCGCCCCCAAATCCATGCACCCCCCCCCAGCTACATTAAGGGTGCTGGGCGCACGGTTTCCAATGGCGGGGTGTCCTTTTTTTGAAGCATGTGATGAGAGCCAGAGGCTCTAATAGGCTTCAAAAAAGGGTGGGCAGTGCACTGCACTCAAAGCCCACCCAGTTGTGTGACAATAGCAAATGAATATTCACTATTTTCACATGACATCTCCTCTCCGCCAATCAGGAATCAGGTCATGAGACCTGTTTCCCGATTGGCCGAAACGTCAGGCGATCCCATTGGACGCTTAGCGCTTAGGAGGAGGAGAGTGGAGACGCACGGCGAAAGCCGCTGGAGGAGTGGATAACGCAGAAGCTACCCATACTTCGACAGCTGCTACTTAGATAGGGCCCGCCTGCCATGCTGGAGGGGACACCGAAGCCGTTGCCCGCGCCTCACCACCTAAGGACTGAACGGCAGACAGCAGGTGGGATGTTTGTTAGTGCCGCGCCGCCAGTCGCTGGGGGGGTGGTAGTGCCGCGCCAGGGGCCACCTGGGAGGGGGTGGTTGTTTTCCGCCCCCCCAAAAGAAAAACACCAGCCGCCACTGGCTGGTACTAGGTACTCACTTTTCAGGCACCCAGCGCTGTCACATGGGTCAGAGAGAGTATCCTCAGCCCTGTGTAAGCTCCAAGTTGTGATTTTCTCTCTTCATTTCTAGCAGCCGAGAGGGGTAGTAGGGAAGTGAAAGGAAGGAAAGAAGCTGGTAGGGCTGCCATTAAAATGAACCTCTTGTATAAACAAATCCCAGGTTTACTCTAAGCCTTTACAGCAATCCATCTGATTGGGATGCAGCTTTTACTTGAACTGTATATATATAAAGCATCACAATAGCTGTCATACTATTTAAATTAAAAGAAGTACTAATTGGGTGCCCGTTGTCTTCTCATCATAAAACAGCACTAATTAGATACGCACACCCAATACACTTTAAAAAAATCTTTATTAGAAGCGTACGGCTGTTCATGTTCAGAACATAATGCCTTGAAGTAAAATCAAGTTCATTTATTCCTATTTGAATGGTACAGAAGAGCTGTACATGAAATAAGTGCTCTCATTTTACCATCATTTGTGTGACCTTTATTCAAACTTCGTAAATAGTCATATGAAAATTTGAAAGTAAAAAATGCAGTTCAAAAATCAAATACCTTTTTTGCTAATATAGCACAGCCAACTCAGAAAATGGATTCTTGTTTCTAAATCCAGAAAAGCCGAACAAAGTCCAATTTATTTTTCCTTTGTAAAGGCTGCCATCTAGTGGATTGTTCCTCTAATTCCCCTTTTTTTCAGATGGCTATTCAGTACAAACAAGAATTGGAAGAAAAAAATGGCAAATAAAAAATGAATGTCTTTAGATTAGTTTGCTTAATTTTTCTAAATTAATAAGTCTAAAAAATACAAATTGGGCAGGGCTATTAATGTGCCTTACAGGGTGATAATTTATACACAAAAACAATAATTCTTAATTCATACCAACACTAGCGTATGTTTTACTGTGGAAATGAAAAAGGAATAATAAATTATTACATTTATTGTGAGATCTCAAGACAGAGGAAATTACACTTAATGTCACTTTTTAAAATGTGTTGGCTTATAATGGGTTAAGTTCAACGAGGTGTTTGCCACCTCCTGCACTTTTACTTACAATATTACTGAGCATCGGGAGTACAGCTATCATTATACAGGGTGGGTCATTTATATGGATACACCTTAATAAAATGGGAATGGTTGGTGATATTAACTTCCTGTTTGTGGCACATTAGTATATGTGAGGGGGGAAACTTTTCAAGATGGGTGGTGACCATGGCGGCCATATTGAAGTTGGCCATTTTGAATCCAACTTTTCTTTTTTCAATAGGAAGAGGGTCATGTGACACATCAAACTTATTGGGAATTTCACAAGAAAAACAATGGCGTGCTTGGTTTTAACGTAACTTTATTCTTTCATGAGTTATTTACAAGTTTCTGACCACTTATAAAATGTGTTCAATGTGCTGCCCATTGTGTTGGATTGTCAATGCAACCCACTTCTCCCACTCTTCACACACTGATAGCAACACCACAGGAGAAATGCTAGCACAGGCTTCCAGTATCCATAGTTTCAGGTGCTGCACATCTCGTATCTTCACAGCATAGACAATTGCCTTCAGATGACCCCAAAGATAAAAGTCTAAGGGGGTCAGATCGGGAGACCTTGGGGGCCATTCTACTGGCCCACGACGACCAATCCACTTTCTAGGAAACTGTTCATCTAGGAATGCTCGGACCTGACACCCATAATGTGGTGGTGCACCATCTTGCTGGAAAAACTCAGGGAACACGCCAGCTTCAGTGCATAAAGAGGGAAACAAATCATCATGTAGCAATTTCGCATATCCAGTGGCCTTGAGGTTTCCATTGATGAAGAATGGCCCCACTATCTTTGTACCCCATATACCACACCATACCATAAATTTTTTGGTTCCAACAGTCTTGGAGGGATCTATGCAATGTGGGTTAGTGTCAGACCAATAGCGGTGGTTTTGTTTGTTAACTTCACCATTCACATAAAAGTTTGCCTCATCACTGAACAAAATCTTCTGCGTAAACTGAGGGTCCTGTTCCAATTTTTGTTTTGCCCATTCTGCAAATTCAGTGCTCCGATCTGGGTCATCCTCGTTGAGATGCTGCAGTAGCTGGAGTTTGTAAGGGTGCCATTTGTGAGTAGCTAATATCCGCCAAAGAGATGTTCGACTAATGCCACTCTCCAGTGACATGCGGCGAGTGCTACGCTGTGGGCTCTTGCTGAATGAAGCTAGGACAGCCACTGATGTTTCTTCCATAGTGACAGATTTCATGCGTCCATATTTTGGCAAATCCAACACTGAACCAGTTTCACGAAACTTAGCAAGCAGTTTGCTAACTGTAGCATGGGAGATGGGTGGTCTCGTAGGCTGTCTTGCATTGAAATCTGCTGCAATGACCCGGTTACTGCGTTCACCAGACATCAACACAATTTCTATCCGCTCCGCACGTGTTAACCTTGGTGACATGTCAATGGCTGTAAACAAAGAGAAACTTGTAAATAACTCATGAAAGAATAAAGTTACGTTAAAACCAAGCCCACCATTATTTTTCTTGTAAAATTCCCAATAAGTTTGATGTGTCACATGACCCTCTTCCTAATGAAAAAACAAAAGTTGGATTCAAAATGGCCAACTTCAAAATGGCCACCATGGTCACCACCCATCTTGAAAAGTTTCCCCCCTCACATATACTAATGTGCCACAAACAGGAAGTTAATATCACCAACCGTTCCCATTATATTAAGGTGTATCCATATAAATGGCCCACCCTGTACTTCTAAAACTTTGACAGGAGATGCTACTTTCTTACACAGCAGCTGCTCTGCCGCTCCCCTTTTCCTTACTGTCCATTCACAGAAGGCTTTCTCATTTGTGAATGGGTAACATAATACATAGTGTTCTGTGATTGGGTGAGAGGAGAGGAAGGATGAGCAGAGCAGCTGTATATGATTCTGCAGCAGCAGGATCTGAGACCCTAAGGTCCAGTGTCACTATATCAGAAATATAGCAATAGTTTTACTCCTGGTGCTCAGTATAGATTAAATTATCAAAAAGATAAGAGCAGGGGGTTGTACTGTATATATCTCTTTAGACCCCTTTCACACAGAGGCGCCTTACAGGCGCTATTTAGCTAAAGATGGAGCCTGTAAAGCGCCTGTAAAATTCCTGTTAATGCACCCAAATGTTAAATCCCGACTGCTTTCACACCGGGGCGGTGCGCTTGCAGGAGAGGAAAAAATCTCCTGCAAGCAGCATTTTTGGGGCAGTGGGGGAATGATGTATACACCACTCCTCCACCACCCATGCCCATTGAAATGAATAAGAAGCGCTTCCAAAGCAGCTGTACACCGCTCCGGGAGCGACGCGCTCCAGAACTTTTAACCCCTTTTTAACCCCTTCTTAGGGGTTAAAAGTGCTCCGCTGCCGCCTGAATAGCAGCACCAAAGCGTTGCTATAACAGCAGTAAAGCGCCACTAAATTAGCGTTTTGCCGCTGACTCTCGTGCGGCCCCAGTGTGAAAGGGCCCTTAAACTTAACCCATTGTAGGCTGGCAAGGTGACTGATTTCCTAGAGTTCTTCATTAAATGTCTCTTCTTAAGGGAGAATAAATTTAGTTCAGATCATTTTCCCCATAACTGAGGTCCTTCATGCCACTTATCAATTTAGTTGCCCTTTTCTTCAGTTTCTGCAGTTCTCCAACATCGTAAATGAGCATCCAAAACTGAACTGCATATTCAAGATGAGGTCTTACTAATGCTTTGTACAAGGGCAGCATTATGTCTCTCTGGAACCTGTATTTCTTTTAATAAAATAAACTACAGGGTGTGCCATTTATATGGATACACCTTAATAAAATGGGAATGGTTGGTGATATTAACTTCCTGTTTGTGGCACATTAGTATATGTGAGGGGGGAAACTTTTCATACCAGTGGTGGGTAGAACTTTTCAAAGGGGGGAGTGTATATGATTACACGGTGTTTGTCCTTCAATTATAGTGGTTGGTAAGGGTAAAATAATTCCACATAGGTATATTTACCGTGTGGGACATCAAATAAAATAATTTTCTTTATGTCCAAGGTCTCTCTGTATTACGACGGGAACATGTTTCGTAATCATTCTGGAGTAGAACTTATACGTCAAGTCAAAACCTACGAGTAAATGCTACAACCTCTTGACGTCTTTGACTTCTTTTCCCGTTGATTTAACTATTCACCGTACTTCCTGGAGTCAATACCCCTTTTACTAGACTTGATTTAAATAAGAGGGA
>BLSH010440386.1:329461-372966 GCA_018402905.1 Glandirana rugosa
TGTAATGTGTGAATAACATCTGTTCCGGTGCAGAACAGATGTGTGTGAATAGCAGATGTGCAATGATTGACGGTTTCATTTAAAGTGACACAGACTTTAAAAAGAAGTGTGAATAACAGATGTGCAATGATTGACGGTTTGATTTAAAGTGACACACAGACTTGAAATAATTGTGCAGAAGAGATGTGCACTGATTCCCGGTTTCATTTAAAGTGACACACACATTTTGCAGAACAGTGATATGGGTACTCCGGGCTTATTTATACTTTTTTGACACAGTTTGAAGATGATTTTAGAACAGTTCTATGGCCTCTAATGTTAATTAATACTTTTCAGACCCATTTTGAAGATGATCTCCATTTTTGCATTTTTTAGGTTTTTATTTTTTTAAAAATATTTAAAGTTATTTCCCTATCCCCATTTCTTTGTAGGGCACTTGTCCCACCCTTACCCCCATTTTCCTTCCTTTCGCAGACCTCTAGGACCTTCCTGGGCTTTTTTACAGCATTTTTAAGATTTTTCATTAAAATTACCAGAACCCCGGACCCAAACCCGGACTTTTTTTGAAAAGTCCGGGTCCGGGTCCCGGACACCCCAAAGTTCGGTACGGACCCGAACTTTACAGTCCGGGTTCGCTCAACTCTACTCATGGTTAGTTTTTGGCTGTAGCCATTTATTATCAATCAACTGTGTTTACTCTTTTTATATCATAATGACAACAGAAACTACACAAATGACCCTGATCAAGAGTTTACATACCCTGGTGATTTTGGCCTGATAACATTCACACAAGTTGACACAAAGGGGTTTGAATGGCTATTAAAGGTAACCATCCTCACCTGTGATCTATTTGCTTGTAATTAGTGTGTGTGTGTATAAAAGGTCAATGAGTTTCTGGACTCCTGACAGATCCTTGCATCTTTCATCCAGTGCTGCACTGACATTTCTGGATTCTGAGTCGTGGGGAATGCAAAAGAATTCTCAAAGGATCTATGGGAAAAGATAGCTGAACTGTATAAAACAGGAAAGGGATATAAAAAGATATCCAAGGAATTGAGAATGCCAACCAGCAGTGTTCAAATCTAATCAAGAAGTGGAAAATGAGGGTTTCTGTTAAAATCAAACTATGGTCAGGTAGACCAACTCAAAATTTCAGCCACAACTGGGCTTTTGTCAAGAGGAATGGGCAGCTTTACCACCTGAGAAGATAAAGAGCCTCATCCACAAATACCACAAAAGACTTCAAGCTGTCATTGATGTTAAAGGAGGCAATACACCATGTTCAGTTAAATTTTGGTCTCATCACTCCAAACGAGTTTATGCCAGAAGGTTTGAGGCTTGTCTCTGTGCTGTTTGGCGTATTGTAAGTGGGATACTTTGTGGCATTTGCTTAGTAATGGCTTTCCTCTGGCAAATCGTCCACGCAGCCCATCTTTCTATAAGTGTCTCCTTATTGTGCATCTTGTAATGCACACACAGTGCTGGATACTGGTCTGAGGGGAGGCCTCAGGCCTGCTGTAATTGTAATGTACTACACAGTCTGCTCTGCTCTCTGCTCTGGACATTGGCGCCTGGCTGGCGGACGTCTTGTGAGTCGGGACTCGGGACTGGGACATGCTCTTCGGGACTCGGGAGGCCTGGCTGTCTGTAATGCACAGTGCTGCTCTGATCTCTGGCAGTCATGGTGCACACAGTTGCTTGCTTGCTGGGAGCGGCAGCAGACAGAGCTCCGTGAAAACCGTGAGTTAGTTCACGAGGGTAAAAGTCCCTCCTTGCCATTTTCACACCGGTTTTTTTCATTAACGAAAACGGATTTGATGTTCATCATAGTTTTCGTCAGTGGACGAAAATGTGCTGTACTTTGCTGTTCGTTTTCGTCACTGTAAAAAAAACATTTTTGTTGGCAAAATTAACACTGGTCAATACAGTAGAGTAGGGTCACTAGAGATATGCACAAGGGAAAAAAAAATTTGTTTCAGATTTGTTAGTTAAAAAAGACGTTTTTTTTTTTTTTTGAGAAATCATACTCACCTAGGTGGATGCTGAATCTGAACCGTACCAGCTTTAAGACTGGGAACTGAACAATCAAAGACCGCTGATCACTCTGTGCTTCGTGAGCAGAGAGCTGGTGACTGTCAGTGACAGTCTCTCTGCTCTTCCCCCCTGTGCTCACTGTAGAGCTGGGCTGTGTAGGGGGAGGGAGCGACTGGCTCAGGCTCTCAGCAGCTCGCTGAGAGGCTGAGCCAGGTGCTGGTCCAGGAATCTGGGTGGATCCCGACCATATAGTCGTGATCTTTCCCCAGCCTGGACCGGCCTTGTGACAACAGTCAACAGCGGGCTTCAGACAGACAAACTGTACTCCTGTGATCCACAGGAGAAGTACAGTCAAACAAGCTTTGGCTGTACTTCTCATTTAAGTTAATAATTTTGTTTCGTTATATTCGTTATGTTAGAATGATTCAATTTTGGAATTTGTTTTGTGTATTCAGATTTGTTTTGTATATTTGTTTTTTTCAAATGGATTTGAAATTCGAATTTTGGAAGATGACTATATTCGTTCTATTCTATTCTACTTATTCTATCATTGTCAATTCTATTTTTTCTATTCTGTTCCTTTATTTTCTATTCAGTTTTATTCTATTCAATTCTTTTCTAATGTATTCTATTCCTTTATTTTCTATTCTATTCCTTTATTTGCTATTGAATTGTATTCTATTCTACTCTTTTCTATTCTATTCTATAAAGCACCCTAAGTAGCTGTCATCATTTTATTTCAGTTTTAAACCTTACTGTATTTATTGCAATATGTTTCCATTTTTAATTCAAATTATTTTGGAAATTCCAATTAATTTTCAAATTTTAATTTGGATAATTTGTTGTTATAATATATTTTGGATTTGTTGAAATTAGTTAATATTGAGATTCGGAAATTCATCTGAATCTCTGAAAAAATAAATTGTGTCCGAATTTCTAATGTCTAAGGGTCACAAGCATGAGCTCCAGTTGTGGGAGGACAGACAAATCTGTTAGGATAGATCCAGGATCCCAAGACAATTCTTGGACCAGGTAGTTCTGGCATACAAATATGGCCTCATCGGCAGGTTGCAGGGTAGGGTCTGGGAGAGAGAAAAGGGACTTGGAAATGGCTTATAGCCATTTATACACAGGGCCTTTAAACACTGGGATGTCCATTACAGGGACAGCCCAAATTTTGTAAAAACTGGAAATGACCAGGTCCACTTTTTAAGAACCCCTCCTCTATAGGGTATTGCTGAGCAAAGTGCTTGGAAGGAGCAAAGACTTTATCCGGGTTGGGTAAATTATTATACAATACAGGTGGCAGAAGAGAATGGACTGAATAAATCTTAACAGATCATGGGCTTTCAGGAAAACCCAGATGGATAACTTTAGGCATAGATAACACAGGTAGATCCCAGTCTAGGCATGTGCTGACTGCATCAATAAGGACAGACATGGTATAATTAAGACAGTAATGTCTACAGACTGAAACTTCTGTACCAATTCCTCAAATAAGGATAGGGTAGAGTCCTCCTCATTCTCAGCTGACTGTGCAAAGTTTGCTGCAGCCACAGGGAAATCAGAGATGGACTCTAGAGGAGAGAGCAGGAAATCACTCTTGCAGCTCCTGCGTTTTGAGTCAGCAGACTTGGCTCAAATTTTTCCCATAAACTCAGAGGTCGTAGCAGAGAATTTCACCCTAGATAAAATAGATGAGGAAGTTTTCCCTGAGAGGTTTAAGGAAAACTCTGAGAAGTGTTAGGACTCAGGCAGGGGATATTGGTCCAGGCAACTGATGGCAGTTAAGAGGATTTTATGTTTGTCAAGGCCCCCAGGACCACTGCCTTTGTGTTTATGATCCATCACACTAGGTAAACATGGAAGTCTGACCCCCGCAAGGGGAACCCACAAATATTCCCATGAAAAGAAAGGGTTAATGCACCCCCCGTGACAAGGTCACTGTAAGGCAGCAGGCAGCCCAGGAGTACATCCAGAGGATTGTGGAGGATAGTGCATTGGTTAAGAAATGGTAGAAAGACACCACCGTCTGTGCGTGTTCTGGAAAATAGCAAACATATGTGCAGTATACCACTGGGAGGAGACTTGTGCAGAAGCAGTATGGCCAAATTGCAGGTACAGCTGCCTCAGGGGACTGTGGAAAAACCAAAGTCAAATATGGCGAAGGAAGCTCCAAGGTCATGTTCCCACTGCCAGCCGTGCTACGAATAGTGTTGCAGCTGGAGTTTGAACTATAGTGTCCCAGCTGGGCTGGAGACTGGAAGCTAAACCCTTTGGAGGGTTTACTGAGGATGAAGAGGCAGAATTCAGGCAACATGCTACCTCCACCGGTCTTCGCCCCTCCGGTTATTCTGCACCAGGCTCATGTTGCATACAGGTGACCAAGTGAGCACCTTCAACAGTGTTCAGTCTTCAAGGACACATTACAGGCCTGCCCCCTTCTTTTCAGCAGGATTTGGTTATGGCTTCCGTGGCAGTGCCATGGAAGCTGCAAATTGAGCCCCTTCTGACTCTGCAACAACTGAAGAAATGTGCTAGACGAAAAAGAATCTGGCTGAAAATAAAGGATTTTGCTTCTCTCAGAGTAGAAATGTCTGTTTCTTCCAGAAGACAAGGAAAAAAGTAAGGCACAATGAGATTTGGGAGTGTTCAATATCCTGAAGATAACAGCATAACCCAATTTACCCAAATACTTCACCCTGTGTCCTGATATGTGATCATAAAGTGCCAATTTAAAGGGGGCAGAAAAGGAGAGAGAGAAAAATAAGTGGTTTACAAGCTATTAGTAAAAGGTCAAAAAGAAAAAGACAAAGCAAAAGAGAAAACCTGTGTTCCAAAAACAATTGCTCAGCAAGGTATCTCAAATAGGAGCACAATGCCTATGTTTTAAACTCCACTTATTCCAATCCACTTAGTTCACAATCCCACTGCTGGAGTAGGTTCCTGACACTCATTTTAACTGAAGTTTAAATATATATAAAAAAAGATTACATCTACCCAGAGGTTAGTGTGAGTGGAGTCTCCTACTGATGAAGTCCCGCCCCAGACGTAACACGTATAGGGGGAGGAGCTACACATGTAATATCATTCCACAGCCATCTTGCACACGGCTGGTGATGATCCATGAGAGCGTTTTTTTTATAGCACTGCCATAGTGCTATATTTGTAAGTGGCTTTTTACCTATTTGATTAAATCATCTTTTAAACGGAGAACTTTAGAGGTTCTCTTGTTTTTGCTTTGTGCATATACCCTTATCCTTGGAGATGCTAGGTGAGGCAAATTTGGAACGTTATATCTGTTAAAGTGGAGTAAGATAATCCCGATACCACCAGTGGATTTACCCCAGAAGGGGACAAGCATATTATGACCTTACTGTATATTCAGTGGATATAGCTAGGAGATGAACGTTCATTTCTCTCTTTGGTGGAGGTATGTGTGGAGCTTGTTTTTTTCTGACATCAAGATACATTTGTTTTATACACCATGGTGATTTTGTCATTATGGATTTTAAGAGAAAATATTGAAGGGCTGTGATATTGTTTCATTATATTTGCCACACATTCTGGATTCTGATTAAAATATATTTGTTTATATTATAAATATTATTACATTTTTTGAGGGTTGTACTACACTTGTGATTGCTGGTTATATGTTATGAGGAGTGTTAGTGAACTAACCTTACAGTGGTTAGCTTGCAACCTATTTGATATATACACAATTAAGTGTTTTACGGGAGATGAGGCCGTTCCTTAGAAGGCAGATATCCTGCCCAGGATGACTCTGATCTCCCCACCTCCTCCCTCCCCTGTTGGAGCCGGGGAATACTGGATGGCTGAGCCACTGCGGGTGAGCCATCCCTGGAGTCACAATGCCGGCTGGTGGGTCGGGTGGGCTTCCCCTGCGTCTCCTCCAGCAGTGTGTCGGCTTTATCGCCAATAGGATCGCTTCTCATTTCGGGAAACGGGTCTCATGATCCGCTTCCTGATTGGCTGGGAGGAGAATCAGTTTGACAATAGTGAATATTCATTCGCTATTGTCACCCAACTGGGTGGGCTCAGGGTGCAGTGCTATACGCCCCATGTCCACCCTTTTTTGAAGCCTATTAGAGCCTCTGGCTCTAGTCACGTGCTTCAAAAAAAATCACCCAGTAGAATCCATGTACGTCCGGCAGCCTGCATGTAAGATCAGGGGGCCAGACGCGTTGATAGGAAGGGCGGCGCCCTTGTGCCCCTGATGGACTATTAAACCCTAATGCAAAACAAAACAAACTTTAACCGCTTCCCCACCGCGCGCCGTCTTTTCACGGCGGCAGTGGGGGAGCGCTGCGCGAATCGTAGTAAATAAACAGCGATTCGCATTTGGCCACCAGGGGGCGCACTCCTGGGGAGTGTGCCCGCGGCTCGGGCGGACCCGATGTCCGCCGGCGAGCCGCGATGAGCGGCAACAGAGACAGAACGGGGAACCGCCGATGTAAACACGGCGGTTCCCCGCCCTGTCAGTGGGGCATGAGAGATCTACTGATCCCTGTCACTGGGATCAGTTAGATCTCTCATGCCCATGTTAGCCCAACCCCCCCACAGTAAGAACACACCCAGGGAACACTATTAACCCCTAGCTCTCCCCCTGCAGGTTAACCCCTTCACTGCCAATGACATTTATACAGTAATCAGTGGACATTTAAATTTCTGATCGCTGAATAAATGTCATTGGTCCCAAAAAAGTGTCAAAATGTTCCGACATGTCCCCCCCAATATCGCATTACTGCTAAAAATCGTAGATCGCCGCCATTACTAGTAAAAAATAAAAAAAAAATAAAAACCCCAGAAATTAATTCTCACCATCCGTAAACGCGGCCACTTTTGCGCAAACCAATCAATAAACGCCGATTGCAATTTTTTATCGCAAATATGAGGAATTATATAAATCGGCCAAAAACGGTGAAAAAAAATATTTTTTTATATTTTTTTTTTGGATTTGAATTTTAGAAAAAAGGAAGAAATTTGGTTTTTTTTGCAAAATGGTCGCTCTTCTTTTGTTTATAGCGGCGATCAGAAATGACGCAGAGGCGATCAAATACCACCAAAAGAAAGCTCTATTTGTGGGAAAAAAAGGATGCAAATTTCGTTTGGGTACAACGTCGCACGACCGCGCAATTGTCAGTTAAAGCGACGCAGCGCCGAATCGCAAAAAGTGCTCTGGTCCTAAAGCTGCAAAACCTTCCGGGGCTGAAGTGGTTAAAAACACTAAAAATACACCACCACCAAAAAAAAAAAAAAAAAGGAGGGAGAGGAGCCAAAAATCTAGATTGCAGCCCCCGGGAGAAACCAGAACCTCAACGTAGGTTGGGTATATGAAAGAAAGAAAAGAAAGAAGCATAATAATGAAAAAAGAAAAAAAATATATATATATAATGAATATATCAGACACACTGTTCGTACCGCCACACAATACCAAAATAAAAAAAAATAGTACTAAAAAATAAAAAAATATCAGAAAAATGAAAACAGTCAATCTACAAGAAGGATTTGATAGAGGTGACTTCATTCAGACCCGGGGGGTTGGTAAGTTTTGAGGTTATAAATTCACCTAATTTCTTTTTGAAGAATGTTCAGATCCCAGTTGCCACCCCTAGGATCTTGTAGTATCCTTTCCAAAGCCACAAAGGAGAAAGGAAAGGGATGATATTTGTAGTCAACGGCTGCATGCCTACCTAAAGGAGAGTAGAGGTCGCCAACTTCTAAGCATAAACATGATCATGTATGCGATGCCAAAATTCCTGAATAGTTTTGCCTACAAAGTAGGCTCTATATTCACAGGCAAAGAGATAAACTTTACTTTGGGTTTTACAGTTCACAAAACTTTTAGAGGAGTTTCATCCCATTTGGTAGAATAATCAATTTACTTACATTAATGTATTTACAGTAGGAGCAGACCCCATATCTAAAAGTACCTCTTAATGACGTTTTATATTTGGAGTAGGTGGGACCCTTAAAAATGACTAGAGCTGCACGATTCTGGCCAAAATGAGAATCACGATTTTTTTGCTTAGAATAAAGATCACAATTCTCTCACGATTCTCATGGCGTAGCCTCTTACATATACAAAAAAATTGGGCTAACAGCACTGTTTATTTATTTTTTTGAAAGGGTAATTTTTCCAAATAAATTGCGTTTGAAAGACCGCTGCGCAAATACCGTGTGACATAAAATATTGCAACAACCGCTATCTTATTCTCTAGGGTCTCTGCTAACAAAAATATATACTGTTTGGGGGTTCTAAGTCATTTTCTAGCAAAAAATACTGGATTTTTATTTGTAAGCAGCAAATCAGAAAAGATTTAGTCTTTAAATGGTTAAACCAAACATCTTCTATACACGGGAGTTCATTCCTTTGACGTAATTACATTGCATCTCTTCTATGATAGTATTAAGGTGGTATTGGCGCTGCTCTCTTTGTTATTGAATTCGCTTGATAATTCCTGTAAGTAAGAAATTTCCAGCGTGCTGGTGGATTTTCGGAAAAACGTTCCCCACTCAAGGGGTTCACGTTTTGGGAGAATTGCACAGCTCCCTCTGTGCTCTCTAAGAATGGCGTTCCTCCCAGTCCGTGTGCTCCTGGTCTCCGGGCCTCCTTCACCTATCTCCGTATCCCAAGGTTTACACCATAAAAAATAAAAAAACGTTGATCTTGTGCAATATTGCTAATTTATTAGGTTTAAAAGCTATCAACAAAGGGATAAAAACGAATATATAAAATACAGCTGCAGGTTCCCTAGGAAGAAATGCCGTGTCTCCTGCGTTCTCCTGGAAACTAAAAACCGGAAGTGACGTTTGTGACGACTAAGCCCTTCCCTACGCAATTCGTCGTTGGACGTCTACTGGAGCGGTGCCTGTCACTGTATGCCTCCGGTCTTAAATACTCAAAAAATGTCTCCGCTATTGTGTATACCGTGTATTTGTTTATATGTGGAATGGAACATAACCAGGGGACTGGGGAGAAAAAGTATGTATAACCAAAAAAATATGTATAGCTAAAAAATGTATAGCTAAAAAATGTGTGTATATATAACTGAAAAAAGGGACCCATAATAGATGGTGGTGGCTTTCATATTTACGAATGTTGTTTCCATTTGGGGGATCGCAAAAGACATGTAGTCTCCTTTCTTATCATAACAGTTATACAAATCATATAGAAGCATTATACATATTGATTTGTCATATCTTCTCAGGAAAAAAATAATAATAATAAGGAGGGGAAAAAATATTATGGAAAATTTAGCCATAGATGTATATACACTAGATAGAATCAAAACAGATAAGGAATACTATGAATAAAGGGGGAGATCCTAAGTCCAGCGGGAGTCTCTCCATATATATGTGTATATACAATAATTTCTTGGTTAAAAATGTTCCCAAGATCAATTTTTCTAGAGTCCATATAATTGAAAATCTCCATTTGCTGCAGAACGAATAGATAGATTGCGCGGAACATATCATTTTTTCTTTTGTTCTCTAGATAGACTTGTCTATCTATTCGTTCTACAGCAAATGGAGATTTTCAATTATATGGACTCTAGAAAAATTGATCTTGGGAACAGTTTTAACCAAGAAATTATTGTCAACAAAAAGGACATGGATGGACTAATAAAAAATTTAAAACACAAAATGGAAAAACAACTGAGAGTCTGGTGGGACATTAGTACTTTGGAAACATATGTAAAGGATAAAATCACGCCCAGAAGACTAAGATGGGAAGTTTCCCCAAATGATGGATTAAATGACAGGGACCTGATGGAAGAATGGTTTGATTTTTTCAACAGGAAGGAAAGTGAGCTCCTTAGAGAAATCATCAAAAGAAGGCAATTTAAACTAAAAATGATAGAAAATGATATCAAACAGATCAAAGAAGAATTGACACCATATACAAGTAACAATGAATACAAGGATAAAGAAAAACTCCTACAAGAACACATTTCGAAATATGATACGTCTATTCAGAAGAAAAAACAGAAGAAATACAAGAGAGATACGGCAGACTATAGAAATATGCAGGTATATAAGTGGCAGACTATGGACACATATGTGGAATCAGATCAAATGGACACCTCCAACAATGAACAGAATAGAGAATCATCAGAAGAAGATGAAGAAGATTGGAGAATCACTCATAATGTGACACCACACACACCCAGACACAGATCTCCTACACCATCTTACGGACACAGAAACAGATCATACCAAAACCAGAGAAGTCCTATAAGGACCCGCCAGAACGAGTACCCGAATACTCCCAGGACTCCATGGATCCCAAGACCCCACAATAGATATTCACCCTTAAGAGATTCTTTTAGACCGAACCAGCATAGGGATTTTCGAATGGAACAAAGACAAGAGCCACCAAGATTTTGGGGACCAAGACCACCCAGACCGCCAAGATGGTGACCCCCTGGATTCAGAGGACCTCCAAGAGACTATCGATGGAGAAACGTGGGACCAAGACCCCCATACCAGGACAGGAGAGAAGGCCAATGGAACACCACAAGACAACAAGAGGAAGAAAGGAGGAGACCCCCAAGAGACTACGATTGGCCCAGAAGGGAAGAAAGAAACAAAAGAGAGGCAAACGAGGAGGTACTAAGAGGAGGGAAAAGAAGAAGGGTCAATTAGGAGAGGGTATTTTCAATCTCAGCAATACAACCTTTAGCAAAGAAGAACTGAGAATCTTAGACCTTGGCTTGAAGTATGCACCTAGCAAAGGACTAGATAAGTTCACCACATTTGTGGACCTACACAAATTTATGCGGAAATTAAATATTAAAAAATTCTTTGCTAAACGTCCACAGAAATCTAAAGATATGGGAAACACAACATATACCCAAACCGCACTAAAGAACAAATCTACCTTCAACCCAAAAAACCCACATAACGGAAGCTTGGAAGTGTTCCAAAAACTAGTAGAAGAAGACCTTAAAAAACTAAAAACGAATAAATTGAAAGATGGAGATATTTGGAATTGTATTAAGAGAATAGAGAAAAAGAAAAACATCATTATAAGACCAGCAGATAAAGGTGGAGGACTAGTTATATTAAATAAAAAGGACTAAGAAGAGGAAATGGAGAACCTATTACAGACAGAAAACACATATAAAATTCTAAAGAAAAATCCCAAAAAAGAATATATGCAGAAGTTACGTAAATATTTAGAGAAAGGTAAAAAAGTGGGTATTATCAACCAACATGAGGCAAAATACCTCGCTCTGAAAGCACCAAAAACTCAGATAATATATTACCTCCCCAAGGTTCACAAAAACCAAGAAAAACCCCCCCGGACGACCCATCGTAAGCGGAATTAATTCTGTATATTCAAGACTAGGACAATACCTGGACCAATTCTTGCAGCCATTAGCAAAAAAAGGGGAATCCTACTTAAAGGATAGTCAACAACTTTTAAAAGAACTAAAAAATGTGGATGAAGAAGAAGGAACATTACTAGTAACTATAGATATTAACTCCCTCTACACAAGTATCGTACAAAAAGATGCACTTGAAGGTGCAGAGTGGGCATTACATAAACATACCAATTTCAAACAAGAACAAATCGAGTTTATATTAGAGGGCCTTGAAATGGCCATGAGCAACAGTTACTTCTGGTATAGAGGGAGATTCTACAGACAAACGAAAGGTGTTGCAATGGGGGCTAGATTTGCCCCCAGCATAGCGAACATCGTTCTTAATAAATGGGAGGAAGAATCCATCTTTGAGAACTAAATTTTACATAATATTTTTTCCCCTCATTATTATTATTTTTTCCCTGAGAAGATATGACAAATCAATATGTATAATGCCTCTATATGATTTGTATAACTGTTATGATAAGAAAGGAGACTACATGTCTTTTGCGATCCCCCAAATGGAAACAACATTCGTAAATATGAAAGCCACCACCATCTATTATGGGTCCCTTTTTTCAGTTATATATACACACATTTTTTAGCTATACATTTTTTAGCTATACATATTTTTTTGGTTATACATACTTTTTCTCCCCAGTCCCCTGGTTATGTTCCATTCCACATATAAACAAATACACGGTATCACAAGATTTGAAATAAAACCCACCAGAAACATGGCCGCTCACAATAGCGGAGACATTTTTTGAGTATTTAAGACCGGAGGTATACAGTGACAGGCACCGCTCCAGTAGACGTCCAATGACGAAATGCGTAGGGCGGGGCTTAGTCGTCACAAACGTCACTTCCAGTTTTTAGTTTCCAGGAGAGCGCAGGAGACACGGCGTTTCTTCCTAGGGAACTTGCAGCTGTATTTTATATATTCGTTTTTATCCCTTTGTTGATAGCTTTTAAACCTAATAAATTAGCAATATTGCACAAGATCGAGGTTTTTTTATTTTTTATGGTGTAAACCTTGGGATACGGAGATAGGCGAAGGAGGCCCGGAGACCAGGAGCACACGGACCGGGAGGAACGCCATTCTTAGAGAGCACAGAGGGAGCTGTGCAATTCTCCCAAAACGTGAACCCCTTGAGTGGGGAACGTTTTTCCTAAAATCCACCAGCACGCTGGAAATTTCTTACTTACAGGAATTATCAAGCTAATTCAATAACAAAGAGAGCAGCGCCAATACCACCTTAATACTATCATATTACTCAAACTACCCATTCCTGGGAAGTTCGGTGGAGGCAGCAGCTCTCAGAGTATATTCACATCCGTTTGCGCGGAACATATCATTTTTTCTATTGCATCTCTTCTAGCTTCTTTTATTATGCTTTGACTTCAGAACTTGGCAGTCTGCCCAGAGACTCAAGTCGCTCCGACTTAGAAAAGTCTTCAGGCGACTTGCATTGACTTTCATCACAGTCAAGTCGGCTGAGTTGTCCCGCAAGTCGGACACCATTAACTGCACTGAAAATCGCGATAATGCCTGATGGAGATCGCAGGGGGGGGTGAATCGAGATTGCGATTTTATTACGATTAATTGTGCAGCTCTACTGTGGACTAATCTATTTAAAGATGGTGTGCATTGCACACAGTAGTTGCAAAAGGCTTTACAAATGTGGAGACCACTGGTTAAGAGAAACTAATACTTTGATAGGATAGAGCGAATAATGTGATGTTGTTTGGTCTTGACTGATCTTTTGTGTGGTTATAGGCTACATGCCTTGCTATATCCTCTTGCCCGTAGCTTAGCTCTTTTTCAAAGGTATCATTATCAGAACAGTTCCATTTTATTTGGAGATATTGGCTGTACAGGATAGACTGGAAAAGGGACAATGGATTCAAACTGCTGGCATGCAGAATGGTGTTGCCTGTCATAGGCTTATGGGTACAGAGAACTGCACAAACTACCATCAATTCCCTTGGATATAAGAACATATAATAAAGCAATTCAGAATAAAATAGAAATGTTCTGATAATGATAACTTTGAAAAATAAGCTAATCTTCAGTGGGATAGACTACAGGCAAGAGGATATAGCAAGGCATGTCAAAAAAAAAAAATGAACACAAAATACACTAAACAACATCACATTATTTGCTCTATTCTGTCAAAGTATTAGACATGTGCAGAATGAAAATTTTTGTTTTGTTTCATTATTTACATAAATTCGTTTAGTTAAATTTGTTTTCGGAATTTGTTTTGTTTATTCCAAATCAAATCGAATTCCATTCAAAATTGAATTTATTCCATTCAAAATTCAAATTTTGGAAGATGGTTAAATTGTTTCTATACCATTCTTTTCATTTTTTTCTATTCTATTCTTATTTTTCTATTCTATTCAAATTTATTCTATTCGAATTTCAGAAACCGGTTATATTCTTTCAATGCTATTCTTTTCTATTCTACTCTATTATTTTCTATTCTATTCAAAACTCTAATTTCGTAAGATGGTTATATTCTCTCTATTCTATTGTTTTTTTCTATTCTTTTATTTTCTATTCTAGTTAATTCTATTATTTTTTCTATTCTATTCTAATCTATTCAAATTTGAATTTATTTTATTCAAATTTTGGGAAATGATTATATTCTATTATATTCAAATTTATTCTATTTTAAATTTGCATTTCAGAAGATGGTTATATTCTATTTTTTTCTATTCCTTTATTTTGTATTCTGTTCTGTTTTACTCGATTATATTCTATCCATTTATTTATTTTCTATTCTATTTTATTCTCTTTGGAAATTTGAATTTGATTAGAAAACTATTCAAATTCCGTCCAAATTTTTTGATTAGTTATTTCAGATTCATTTAAATTTGTTTGTATTGTAATTTGGATATATCCGAATTTCCCAATAATCAAAAATTTGTCTGAATTTCAATTTGGAACAAAACTAACGGCACATGTCTACAAAGTACTGGTTTCTATTAACCAGTGATCTAGTGGTCTCCATCCATCTTTAAAGGATAAATTGGTCATTCTACCGAATGTCATGAAACTCTCATCTAAAAGTGCCTGTGAATGTGGATCCTACTATGTAGGGAAAACTATCCAGGAATTCTGGTGTTGCATACATGATCATGCTCATGCTGTAGAAATTGGCAACTTCTATTCCCCTTTGGGTAGACATGCAGCCTTTGCCAACAATTATCGTCCCTTTGCCTTCTCCTTTCTGGCCTTGGAAAGGATACTACAAGATCCTAGTGTTGGCAACTGGGATCAGAAAATGCTTCAAAAAGAAATGAGGTGAATTTTTAACCTCAGGACTACCCACCCTCCTGGCCTGAATGAAGCCACCTCTATCAAATCCTTCCTGTAGATTGACTGATGTGAATTGAGTGATGAATTTTTCTGATACTCGTTTTTTAGCACTATGTTTTCTTATTTTGGCATTGTGTGGTGGTATTAACAATATCTCTGATATATTCATATTTTTTTTCCTTTTTTTTTTTCTTCGATAGATTTTTCTTGGATCCCAACCTATGATGAAAGTCTGGTTGCCTGGGGGCTGAAATTTAATTTTTGGCTCCTCTCCCATCTTTTTTTTTTTTTAGTTAGGTATTTTTTATGTTTTAATGTTTTTTGTTGTTTGGTTTGTATTGTATTTGGGTTTGTTTATTTTTGTTTTGTGTTTGCTCTCTTTATTTTGCTTTGTCTTTGTTCTGATTGTTTTTGTCTTTATTTCATCTCATCTCCCTTTTGTTATTCTTTGTTTCATGTTGAGGGTCTGGATCCTATGGTGGCCACTGGTATTTTACATTGACACCATGTTCTGTGATGACGGGGAGCACACTGCGTGTGCACGTAACATTATCATGCTATGTGGCGGCAGTTTGGGTTTGGCGGTCCAAATCATGGCGATGGTTTCAGGGGAAAGGCTGTATGCCTCCCTTGGGGGGTATAGATTGGGAGCAGAAGGCTGGCTGGTTGCTTTCCCAGCAACAGCATCTTTTTTGGACCGGAGGTCCTGTACACCAGTTGTCTTCAATAAGGCTCTTTTCTTGTTACTATTTTTGTCTATATTCAAATATACTCTTCCCTTTTTACCCTGGAATATCTTGTCACGTTTTCACTAGTATAAGCAAGCACTTGTCTAGTATTTTTTTGCCCTAGTAATATTTGGGAATTTCTAGTTTTCTTGAAATTCACTCCCTTATGGCATGTGTGCTCAACCTGTTGCCCTCCAGCTGTTTCAGAACTACAAGTCCCATCATGTCTCTGTCTTTAGAAGTCATGCTTGTAACGATCAGCCTTGCAATGCCTCATGGGCATGTCTCATTCTCCAGAGAAAAATGTATTACTTTACGGTTTTCATCACTTATATTTTTCATGTCTGAGCCTTGGTTCCACTTCCCCACTGCCTCTGGAGGCCATTCCCCTGTCTCCGCTGCCCCTGGGATAGACCTCTTTGATGTTCATTTTGACATCTCATTTTTTTACAATAATTACTACTACAATGGGTAAGCTGCTAACTAAACGCATTTTTTTTTGTGCCAATATTTTTTGCTATTTAATTATCTTTTGTGATTTTGATTACAGAAGTACACCCTGCTGGTAACATCAAAACTCTTGATAAAGTGAACCTTGTTTCACAAAAAGCACAGAGATTATGATTTTCCTTATTTAATGACCTACTATCATTCTGTATATTCTGCATGAAGCAATAAGTGTCCATGTATCCTAAGGAACTGTCTTGATGTACACACTCAAGGAATCATCTTGATTGATGTGCCTAGTGCTTTTTTTGTTTTTAACCCATTCAAAATTGTATTTTTGTAATAAAGTATTTGGTTTTATGCTGCATTTGTTCACCTGTGTTGTGACCTCCTTAAAATCCACAGGACAATTTTCTTTCATACTTTTTTGCATTAACTGAAGAAGTGGCTTTGATAAGCCACACCATTTGTTCAATAATACAGAACAAGTCCAATTACCAGCCAGCTGCAACATTACCTGGGTAGACAGAGACATGCCACTTTAATAGTTCTCTATATTATCCATATACAGTTAATAATAATAATTTCTGTAGTTTGTCTTAAAAAAAATGTATAATTTTTTTTTTAGTTTGGGAAAAAAAAGGTTTGTAGAGCATACATACTGAAAATGGCATGGTTTTCTAGATTAGGCTTCTATAGCAGTTTGTGCAAGGGATTGGACAAGTCAGTTTGGGAAAGTCTCACTCTGAAATATTAGATCTTGCTTGAAGAAAAGCAAATGAAGTGGCTTCTAGGAAGGGAAATGAATAGGGTTGTTCGGTGGATCCATTTACAAGTTGTGTTTTTGTACCAGACAGCATTTGTTCTGTCTAGTAGTACCTTAGAAATCTTGAGTTTTCTACATAGGAAAAAAATAAATAGGAGCAATGTCCATTGGGGAAATGTTTGTGTATTTAATGCCACATTAGCCATGCAGTAAATATCGCCCATGGAAGGTTTTCCTACAGGTGCACAAGGTCAACTAGGCTTAAGGATGGTATCCTAGTTCGAGTTAGGTGAGAGTCAATACATGGAGGAGCCACTAATGCAGTTTCTTATATAGCAGGTTAAGGATGCTAGATTTTTAGGTTTCTAAATCCAGTAACCTAAGCCAATCCACCATTATGCTGGCTACTTTAGAATATGAATATTTGATGTAGAGCACTTTTAATTTGTCTAGGTTTACTGCATAGCTGTAAATTTGGCCACATTGGCCTATGGGAGAGTGTATTATGTAAAACAAAATTTTGGGTTAGAGATGTATGAGAGGACAGTCTCCAATGACTATTATTTTAATTTTCTAGTACCGATGGGGATTCTTGGTACATAATCTATTAAGCATAGGGAATGTAGAACCAAATGAAAGAATAGAGACCGGCAGCATAGCCACCATGGGTAGCATGAAGCATCATTTTAGTGTTCAAAATCTGGTCTTTATTTTGGTGAAGAAGTTCTTATACTGTATAAAACACGTGTTGACTAACAGAAGCTATGTCAAAACGCTTTAGCAAAATTTGTTTACGGCAGGGCCATTTGATTCTATCAAATGCATTCTCAATGTCAAGGCTTCAAAGCGTTGGGCCTTTTACGTTTACAGGCTTAAAAAGGAGTACTTTGAAGGGTAGTGTACATGGGCATGTGATTTTCTTCTGACATCCACTTGAAGTGCTTTTAACAGATGTGTAATGCAGTGCTGGAATAAAATCTTGTGAAACATTGTACACCCAAAAGACCTCAACCTAATCTTTAGTGTCTTTGTAACCTAACCCTTACTGTTTTTTATTTTCTTAGACCAACTAGTGCACTTTTAACTCCTTTGTTGTATATTGGGTTCCCCTTAGCACTGTTCCTATTGGGTTGACTGAATTCTGTGAGCAGTGGTTGCTCTTGCTGCATGTGCTGGGTCTGTTTTGGACAGCAATTGTTCAATTCTAAGATGTGTTGAGCAAAATTGCTTGTGTTAAGCCCAATGTCCTTTATTTTGCAATATACATTTCCGCAATAGTTATGCGTATCATACACTGGAACACTTATGTATTTGAAAAAAAAAAAGATACACACACACACACACACACACACACGCAATATTACCAAAAGTATTTGGACGCCTGCCTTTACACGCACATGAACGTTAATGGCATCCCAGTCTTATTCCGTAGGGTTCAATATTGTGTTTGCCCACCCTTTGCAGCTATAACAGCTTCAACTCTTCTGGGAAGGCTGTCCACAAGGTTTAGGGGTGTATATGGAAATGTTTGACCATTCTTCCAAAATCGCATTTGTGGGGTCAGGCACTGACGTGGACGAGAAGGCCTGGCTCACAGTATCCACTCCACAATTTATCCCAAAGGTGTTCTACTGGGTTGAGGTCAGGACCCTGTGTAAGCCAGTCAAGTTCCTCTACCCCAAACTCGCTCATCCATGTCTTTATGGACCTTGTTTAGTGCACTGGTGCGCAGTCAGGCTGAAACAGGAAGGGGTCATCCCCTAACTGTTCCCAAAGTTGGAAACAAGAAATTGTCCAAAATGTCTTAGTATGCTGACACCTTAATAGTTCCCTTCACTGGAACTGGAAGGGGCTAAGCCCAACCCCTGAAAAACAACCCCACACCATAATCCCCCCTCCACCAAATGATTTGGACCAGTGCACAAAGGATGGTCCATAAAAGACATTGATGAACGAGTATGTGGTGGAGGAACTTGACTGGCCTGCACAGAGTCCTGGCCACAACCCAATAGAACACCATCGGGATGAATTAGATTGGAGACTGAGAGCCAGGCCTTCTCATCTTCATCAGTGCCTGACCTCACAAATGTGCTTCTGGAAGAATGGTCAAACATTCCCATAGACACACTCCTAAACCTTGTGGACAACCTTCTTAGAAGAGTTGAAGCTGTTATAACTGCAAAGGGTGGGCCAACTCAATACTGAACCCTAAGCACTAATGCCCCGTACACACGATCCGAAAATCGGATGGAAAATACCGCTTTCGAAGCGGTCGTACGATAATCGGATCGTTAGTACAGAGCTTTCAAGAGCCGATCACGACAGTTCATCTGATGTTTTCCGTCCGGACAAGATCGGAAATGCAGGAAAAATTTTCTCGGGCGGTGCCCGATCGTACGATTTTCGTTTCATCAGTACAGCGGTCGTTCAAAAATGCAATACAAATACACTGCAACACATCACATCGCTTCCGATTTTTTATTCTGTTGTGCGAGAATTTTCGTGACTAAAGTAAACTCTTCCGATTCGATCTGAGATTAGCATGCGAAAAAAAACGGACGATCTGTCGTCCGATTTTCGAATCGTGTGTACGGGGCATTAGACTGGGATACCTTTTGGTAATATAGCGTGTGTGTGTGTATATATGTATATATACACACAATATATAAATATTAAGAAAAAAAATAGCATTCATTGAAATGAAATTTTATTTTTTTTTTATACAAGACTTGTTTTGTTAAACAAAGATTTTTCTTTAAAAATGTACATGGCTAGTTAATTTAGTTACAAGTTGTATTAGATATATTTATTCACAACTTCAAAAAAATAGACTTTCAGACCTTAGACATAGAAATTGTAACATCGTTCTAATGCAGCCTTGGTACAAGAAATAATCACCGCCCAAATTTACAGTTTAGTAAAAACTAACATCTCTATACATAATAGCAGACGCATGTCAAAAATATATACAATTCATTTTTGTAGTTTCAAGAGGAAAGATCAGGTCTACGATGCCAGTTTTTTTTACAATGAAATCCAGACAGAAACAGAGGTTGCTCATCATGTACTATCATGAATGGGACCTATATGTATGCAGCAGGGGAATCAACAGCACATGTATAAATGGCTTCTCCTACCTGCTGCAGGCTTTTTTTTACACCCTCCAGCCATAATAATTCCTGAAAATACAGCTGGTCTCTGCCTAACTGCAAATTGATGTTAAATGCCATAATACAGCTAGTCAGGGCTGAAAAGTATCTCTGAAAACTGCACTGTAGCAGTTAAGGGATAAAGTGCACCCATTTCAAGAAGCGTAGCTGGAAACAGTTTTAAGCTGACTGGCGTAACCTTTTAATAGGAAGTGCACCTGTTGTTAAGATGAGAAATAAAATGGGACCAGCAACGCAAACATACTCCAGAGCTCACCAAATAAAGGAGAAAGCAATGATTTGGCTGATGAGTATACCAACATATATTGGCCTGCTATAACTGGATAGAAAACCATTGTCAAATCCTTCTGAAGCTGCCCATAGTGCAAACATGAGATTTATTGGGCATCTACTGAACTTTAGCTTTACAGTATAAAATAAAAGCTTTGACAAATTAACATAGTATATATAGTGATCAGACTCAAATTGATAGAATTACTGGTATAAGTAGAGACCCCTGCCTTTACTCAAACATTGTGTAGGAGGGCTAGAAGATACCAAACACAAGAAGTAAAAAGTATATACGTAATAGACATGGTTCAACAAGTGGATGAAATCATCACACAAGAAGTTTTTTTATTTTAACTTTGGTTGATGAGCTAAAGCAAGTTATTTACACCTTTAAAGAATAGGTGCACCCCTTCTGCATGATGTAAAAGGTCAAGTATTTAGAGAAAAATAGAAGCATAGGCAAAACCCTGGTGGCACATGTATGCTGCCAACCTGTGGCATCCAAGGGCCTTAAGCAAGCTGGCAGTGCATTTGTAATTTTCAAAAAATATAAGGGCTAGAATATGCCAATTCATAGTGAAAGAATAACACAGTCATGGTCTTAACTGACGCCATGCTAACTGCTTTGCTATTGGTGGGCAGAGGTGAAGAGAATGGAGCCACCACCTGAATGCCTAGGACTTGTCACTGCAGGTTAGGTGGTCCCAGCTGACATTTATACTCCCCCAGGTACTGGCAAATACTTTTTACTATTCACTGTATACTGCATCTGTTTACATCCAAAAAGAATTCTAACTGACCTAACACTTTTACTTTTCACCATTAAAGTGTCAAATGTTAGACCTAAATGGGACATTTGTCATTACATTTGTGTTTATCAGTTTATGAAACCATATCTTCCATTATAAAACAATATATAATTTGTATGGAGAATGGAATCTCGATAGCTAGTAATGAGGATATATACAGAGAAAACCTTCCAGTGGCCCAAGTGCATTACGCAATAATTCAAACATTCGTCAAAAGAAAAGTGCTTTTTGGTGCTACAATAATCTAATACAGGGTTTCTCAACCAGGGTTCCCTGGAACCCTAGGGTTCCTCCAGAGTTTGCTAGGGGTTCCTTGAGCAATGGTCAATTTCTACACCCAATGACATAATTGCTATTTTAGCTATCTGTAAGTGGGTAATGCTTCCCAATGACCACAAGTGTAAGGAGCATTCTTCCCATTGACCATCACACTAATGTATCATGAGATGTAGATTTCTCATTTTTAGCAGGGGTTCCCCGAGACCAGAGAATTATTTCAATGGTTCCTCAGTGTTGAAAAGGTTGAGAAAGGCTGATCTAATATGTGTATACAAATGGAATAATCCCTCTACGTTGACTAGATGAAATATCAACTATACCATAACATGACAGTGAAACCAATTTGTAAACAAAATGGGGTCTATTCATAAAAGGCAAAAAAGAATGGAAAAAAAAGCCCCCTCACCAACCGTCTTCCCCTCAAAAATCATGGATTTCTCAAAGTTTAAGTTGGCAATTTTTGGAGGAAAAAAAATAAATGTTTTGAGTTCTCCTCAAAATAGTGAACGTTGTAGATTTCACATTAATGTAAAAGTGGAGAAAGCAAAAATAAATGAAGAAACTGCTCACAGCAGCTTTATAAACAAATGTAAATGTAAGCAAAAGGATATTTCTCGTGCCATAAAAAGTAATTTAAAAGCTGTAATAACCAGCCCCCCAAATATCAGTGTGGATGTTTATCTGTAACCCAAATGCATGTCAAATGTGTGCAGTTCAGCAGAAAAGAAAAACTCCTTTTTAAGGGCCTAGAATGTATTTTTGCTTGAAAGCTAGTGGACAGAGATGTAAGGGCTAGGCAGCAAGTATATATTACATACTGAATGGAAAACTGAAGCTCCGCCAGTGCATGTTTAGTAAACTGAAAGTCCACTTTTGACCTTGTACCTACAGGTAAGACTATAAGATTTACCTGTAGGTACATTGAATATCTCCTAAACTTGGACTGTTTAGGAGACATTCACACAGTGACCTCACCGGCACATGCACTCTAAAGGGAAAGTATACCCATGCCGTACCTTCACAGCTTTATTGCCGGATCTGCTGAGTGCATACGCAGGAGTGATATCATCTTGGCCCCAGCCATTCAGAGCTGGAGTCCACGAACCCAAAAGAAAGAACGGGTGAAGATGGAAGCGCCGGGAGCAGTGACTGCAATGTGCTGGAGGGCTCAGTTTACAGGTAAGTCTGTCATAATGTGATAGTATGCGGTGCATACTAGTACTTTATGATTTAAACCTGCAGGGGGCCCTAATTTTTATTTTTATGGCGGTTTACTACTGCTTTCAAGTCAGTGCTTTCCTACACAGCTTGATAGTACTGAAATCTGGACATATGTATGTTTTTATAAACAGGTATCTAATTACTAATGGCGAAGTGCTCCCATTCTTATAGTCCAACCCCTCACTGGCTGGCAGCTTTGCAAGTATTTAGAATATCATGAAGGGAAGCAGAGACAGGTAGCTTCCTTTGTTCTGTGAAAGCTGGCATCTACAGCACCCAATTCAATGTGCCTGCTCACTTTTGTCACAGGTCGGGCACTGGGAATAAGTACATAATATAAGGATGCCAGGGAAGCTCTCCAATATAACTGAGTATACAGAAGTCCTGGGCCGATGTATATGCAGATAGTTTTAATGACCATCAATTAGAAAATTTGAATGGAGCGCTGAGGTGGGGTATTCAGCAGGGCTTCTCAGTGACAGTAGGAGAAGACGTGGATGAGAAGTTAAATCTGTAAACATATACGTTAAAGATGAAGTAAACCCAGATAGGGTTAACTTCCTCTATATTCCCCTGTAAAGCAGAAGCATAATGGGCTACTATGTAGCCCATTATGTGCCACTTACTTGCAAACAAAGTCTGAGAAGTCCAACGCTGTCCCCTGTGCTGGCGGCGTCCATCTTCAGCCCCTCTTCCCTCTTCCTTCCAGGGCCGCGATCTCCGGCTCTGTGACTGGCCAGAGTTGCGTGACGTCACTGCCGCGCATGGTACGATCACAGTGAAGAAACGGCACGGAGGCATGTGCCGAAAGGACGTCGGCAATGCTAGTACACTGTATATCTCCTGAACCATGCAGGGCACCTACAGGTAAGCCTTATCATAGGCTTACCTGTAGGTTAAAGTGGTTGTCACGAGTTGACAACCACTTTAAGGACCATGTCACACTAATGGAGTCACTACTTCTAAAACGCAGCAGAATCTTGATAACTAGCAAGGCTAGAGCAATGGAATGCCATCTAGTATCAGCCAATGAGTGAGGGATACCATAGGACGTGGTCAGGGGACTCTAATCAATGTTTTCACTTATTACTAGCTTCAGACTTACCAGTGTGACATAGGCCTTAGTGTGGTCAATTGGTAGGTTTACACACTACAGAGCAGAGTTTTGGGGGACCAAGTCCAAGCACTCTCTAACAGCTGCTGACTGGAGGGCAAATCTAGAACCCCAGAATTTAGCGAGTATTTTACCCCACTACAGAGTGCACATACTGTATACATATATATCCAGCAGCTGAAGTAGTAAAGAACAGAACATAGTAGCACATACAAAGTAGGCTGTTTTCATCTTCCCTTATCATACGGGAACTCCAACATGCCAGTACGACTGTAAACAAACATGCTACAACTAATCTATACAGTAAGAAGAAATCACTTCTAGAAAAAAGCAACAAATGCAATATAAACAAAAATGTACATTTCACAGTTAAGTCAGCACTGCAAAACATTACTCAAATAAGCTCTCTGTATTGCCATCTCAATACAAAACTAAAGTAAATCCAGCATTCTGTAGCAATTGGTCATACTGAAGTTTTTCATTTTCATAACAAGTCATAAAACATAAACGTTGATCAACACTGAGCGCAGACATAATTCACAATGTTCTTAATTCTGCAGCCCACAAAAAGTACCAGTTTTTACATGAAAAAAGTAACCCTTTGGTATGTTAAAAAAAATATATATATATATATTCTTTGTTACATCCATAGAGTAGAGTGCCATACAGAAAGTCAGAAACACAGAAATAAAGGACAAGCTCCACAGAAAGAACTAAGGTAATGCAGAGTAACACTTCAAAGTCTTCCCAGTGAACTGTTACCCTGCACGTAACACACGGCCATGTAGACCTATAAGTATAGTGCAAAATGGTAATACTGTGCAACTAGACACAATGGGGTTGATTTACTAAATGTGGAGAGTGCAAAATCTGGTGCAGCTCTGCAAAGAAACCAATCACCTTTCAGGTTTTATTGTCAAAGCTTAATTGAACAAGCTGAAGTTAGAAGCTGATTGGCTACCACGCTCAGCTGCAACAGATTTTGCACTCTCCAGCCTTAGTAAATCAACCCCAATATGATGATCAGCCCTACGCCCTTCAGAAGACCTTTCAATACATGTAAAGTAAGATAATTTAAACACCAATGGTGGCAATTTTGTGGTCTGAATACTTAAAGGAAGTAAAGCAAAAATAGTCACTGCAACCCAAAGCATCACAAATATTGTCACAACATTCCTACGTTTTCTCATTTACTGCTTCAAACCACAAAATGGATGGCCATGATACCTAAATGCCCCACTTTGTACTCTGACAGCATAGGTTTCATATTAACCTTGCAATAAAAAGCAAAGAAATACATATTTCTGTATTGGGGAGATCAGTGACAGATGCCTGTAAAATGTTACGTGTGCATGCTATTTATTATGAGGAAGCCAGATGGAGAACGATAAAAATGTATATTATTTGAACCAGACTACATTGTTAGTGCAAAATGTAAAGAACAAAAATGTACATTAAGCCAGCTTAATGTGTGCAGTGATAATGAAACATCACCAGCTGGGTCATCTGGGTCCATCCTTACAATGGGATTTATTGACATATTATTGTGCATGTTCTAAAACGTGGGAGTGAACATAAACATATCCATCACCATGCGAGACCTATATCTAGATCCAAAAGTACTCTCTGCTTTTTAGAATTTTTGCTATATGACATTTAAAACACACAAAATGTTCTACTGGGAACCACCAATTCTGGGGTCTTAGAACAGTGTTGAATTGATATTTGTGGTGCTTGCCAAAAGGATGGTGTAGGAAAGATTACCGTAACCTGTGTGTGAATAAAAATGTAAATTATAGGTGCCATAATATTAACTGTAATCAATAAACTCCTTTATGGTATAACTCTCACACTTCTGAATATGCCTCTACACAGGTTTACTTTACACGAACACCATTCAAAAGTACTCCACCTGAAAACAACCAATCAGAAGTCATACATCACTGATCGGACTGCAGCAACATCATTCCTGATTGATTGGTATATGCCACTGAACTTTACAATTCATCATATATTACTGCTCTGTTATAAGATTGGATAAGGATGAACTTATTCTGGCACACAAATAATAAGTGTCCAGCCTTCCATTAATCCAAAAGCACTTGTAAAAATGTACATAGGATTTCAACAGTCCATGATAAGATTATTATCCAGACATATGAAAAACATTACCACACCAGTCTGTTACATCAGAATGTATGGCTCACAGAGATGCTTAGCTTTTTCTGGAATGAAGTAGTTCCGCGTTTTGGAACCTGTAGTCTTTCAATTGGCCTCTCTTGCTAGGCTGTATGAAAGTTGATAGACCGAGACGTAGCAGTGCTGTCCATCCATCAGTACTGCACACTCAGTCCAGGAATTTTACAGCTGGGTCTGGGTTTATATTTTGTGCTGCATTCATTATGAATGTCACCACAACACACTACATTAGACTTGCATGTTAGTGCACCGCAACGGATCTGCGTTTTAATGGATTATAACACACGTGAATTATCTATATGTGTTGTGGTGTGCTAGGAAAAAAAAGTGCAAATGCATTAATGAGTAGATCATGGTGTTTTTAAAACCTACTCAGAATGCATGGGCTGCTTTACTGCAACACAGGTTAAAGTAATATTAAAGTCTCATTTTTTTTTTCCTTTAAAAATAACAAACATGTCATACTTACCTGCCCTGTGTAGTGGTTTTGCACAGAGCAGCCCCGATCCTCCTCTTCTCGGGTCCCTCTTTGGTGCTCCTGGCCCCTCCCTCCTGCCGAGTGCCCTCACAGCAAGCAGCTTGCTATGGGGGTACCCGAACCAAGCAGCTGCTCTGTGTCCAACCAGACACAGAGCCACAGCTCGGCCCTGCCCCCTCTCTCTTCTGATTGGCTCATGACTTTGACAGCAGTGGGAGCCAATGAGGAGGGGAGCCCCGGGCAGCCGAGACTCACGTGTATCTCCTGGATCGAGATGGGGCTCAGGTAAGTATTAAGGGGGCTGCTGCACACAGAAGGTTTTTTATCTTAATGCATAGAATGCAAAAAACTTCTGACTTTAGAACCACTTTAATGTTCATTCAATAACGCACCTCAAATATGTGTACCTGGACTAGCAGATGCAGGATGAAAACCCTGTTAGAATCCTAAAATCTATAGATTTATAGCGACAAATAAGCAGCTATGGACTGCTGGTAGGTTTGTTTTATATCTGTGTTTGATTTACAATGGCAGTTACATTTTAGGTGAAATAATTTTAAGTGTACCACCTTTGGTGCATTTCCTATATATATATTACTCTCCTTCCTTCGCCCACAGTATCCCTTCCCAGTCTTATACTGACCTATCCAGAGTCTAGTGAGATGAAGCATAGTGCTGCTTGCCATAATATTTCCCAACCAGACCTGCACATTGGCTCTGCACTCCTGTAGAACTGCGCAGTACAAGCTCATACTCGGAAGTTCTACAGGAATGAATGGGAGTGCAAAGCACATACATAGGCCTGGCTGTGTGATCTGACAAGCGATTGTGCAGTCTAGTCAGAACCAAAAGTACAGTAACACTTTAAAACTTGACAGGGGGTACATTAAGATGGTATGAAAATCAGCATAATTTACAAGAGTAGCTAAAGATTAGTACATTAATTGTCAAACTAAGTATATTATGACAATATCCCCCAAAATCTGACCACAGACAAAATAATTGCTTTTACTTAATTCCATGTAGGTGATATATATTTATTCTTAAGGCCTGCTATTCTTCACCCAATAAAAAGGGAATGACATTATGTACTGGCATAACAAAGTAACTTCAAGAACATGAAAAGACCTGATTATATTAGTGGTCTTATGAAACACTAAGCCATATAAAACTTTCCCTAATAAGTATATGAGTCATAAGTATGAGATTGTTATTAACTGTACATGTGTTTTTTATACTGCATACGCCATATATCTGGAACATTTATCTGTAGATTCCTTTGCTTTTGAATATAATAAAATATGTAAAAAAAAATTTAACTATAGAGGTTTTGTAGGCAAAAGGTAAACTCAGGTCTCTAAAAACCTTCAAACAAAAGCAATTTGCCTATCAATTCCAACTTGATGCTGCTAAAATGCAGTGTGAGTTCAACCATATGTCATCTGAAAGTCCATTCTTACCAATGTAATTGTGGGTCTACTGCTGTGGTCAAAGGACAAACATGTAAATTAAAGGTCTGTACTGGCTTAGTTTAGCACACTTAATTAGGGTTTCTTCAATCAAATGACAGAAATAATCTGAACCTATTTTTATTATTTTAACCAGAACTAGGATGAAGAAGTCTATTTTCATGTCTGATATAACTTGTTAGCGCATTTCTAGCCCTTCAAAATTCAGTGGCAGTTCATAAATGCCTACTGGCATAAGAAAATGTGGAAAAAACTTAGCTGATTAAGCTAATAGGGCAGTACAAGAAGCTTCATTTTCCAAGTGAACCTGGGCCCTATGCACATCTGCCCTAAGGTTCCATCTAAGAACATGCAGTTCTTCCGTAAGAAGGATGAAAGAGGGGCGAGCGCTTACTGAAAACACAGACTTCTATGAATTAAGACGCTACAATGCCAATGCAGAAAAGGAGGCATATCCATCTCATCAGGAGTGTATTGACATAAAAATCCATAGTTTCCACACAAACCTTCATCTCTAAAAGGAGAAGCCGAAAAGGAAAAGCTAGGGCATGGCACTGGCCTTACACCTGAGTAAACCGACCCTTAGACAATAGTTTACATGGAGCAACTAGACTTAGAAAACACAGAGTGCATACAGATGAGAAAACTGCAGACTTTTTTTGTATATAGAATGGATTTCCCTATTTTTCCAACATCAATCACTACTACAAATACTGGTAATGAAACACTGAACCTAGGTTATGAGCAAACGTAGGTTTCCTGCCATAATGCTTGAAAGCACCCATTCTCTTTAATTGGACAGTCTAAAATCAGGCAGTATAAAAGTGTTATTTGAGGGTTTAGGATTTTTGTGACTGAGAAATTACACATTTTTAGGCCACTTCCTACCCAACTCTAGCCCTCAATAGTCACCTCAGGAAAAAAATATCCCGTCTAAAACAACCAGATCTAGTGGTTATTAAACACAATATATATATAAAAATAAATATATGAAACAAGGGCACAGTTGGATTCACAACAATTAATCTTTTTCTTGTTTTTTTTTTTAACTTTTTTTTTTTTTTAAAAATGGGAGGATTGATGCATTAAAAACAAGAAAAACTCATGTATACAAAACATAAAACATTCACTCTTTGTAACAGAAAATATAACCTATTCAGTAAAATTATTGCAAAATAAGTCAAAGTAATGGAAGGCAAAATGAAGGCTGTAAAGCTAGGACGACGTAGATGGAATCCTAGGTGTCATTGTTTGCTACTGTGGATGTAATCTTGACATACTGGCTGAAGATGGTTTCAAATGCTTCATCTCGGTGTACCATGGCACCAAACACTAGTGGCTGAAGGGAAAAAAAAAGACATTTTCATAAAAATGTATTAAATCTTTCTTTTACAAAATGTTTTATTAGAGAAATTAACAGGTAAATTAGGTTAACAATGAGACAGTTACATTCCATATGACAAAAGCAAAAAAATAATAATTCCGTCGGGAGGATGCATCAAGAAGAAGACCGAGCTTCCAAATTCCAATTAGCATCATGGTGAATGTTCAAAAGTTTTTGGTGAAGATTCCTAGTTATAAGATATGGCAGTTTAACCACTTCAGCCCCAGGAGGATTTCCCCCGTTAGTACCAGAGCACTTTTGCGCGGTCGTGCGACGTTGTACCCAAACAAAATTTGCATCCTTTTTTTCCCACAAATAGAGCTTTCTTTTGGTGGTATTTGATCACCGCTGCGTCATTTCTGATTGCCGCTATAAACAAAAAAAGAGCGACAATTTTGCAAAAAAAAAAAAAAGTTTTTCTTAGGTTTTGCTAGAATACAAATCCAAAAAAAAAAAAAAATATATAAAATAACGTATTTTTTCATCGGTTTTGCCCGATTTATATCCTTCCTCATATTTTTGGTAAAAAAAAAATTGCAATCGGCGTTTGATTTGCGCAAAAGTTGCCGCGTTTATGGATAATGAGAATTCATTTCTGGGGTTTTTATTTATTTATCTTTTTACTAGTAATGGCGGCGATCTGCGATTTTTAGCGGTACTGCGATATTGCAGCAGACATTTTGGATCATTTTGACACTTTTTTGGGACCAATGACATTTATACAGCGATCAGAAATGCGATTTAAATGTCCACTGATTACTGTATAAATGTCATTGGCAGTGAAGGGGTTAACCGGGGGGGGGGGGGGGTCTATGGATTAAATGTGTTCCCTGCACGTGTTCTAACTGTGGGGGGGTGGGGCTGTTATGGGCATAAGAGATCTAACTGATCCCAGTGACAGGGATCAGTAGATCTCCTATGCCCGCACAGACAGAGCGGGGAACCACCGTGTTTACATTGGCGGTTCCCTGCTCTTTGACTCTGGCAGCTCATCGGGGCTAGCTGACGCGCCCCCTAGCTGCCACCCTGCGAATCGCCGTTTACAAAACAGAACAGAACAGAAACAAAAAAGTAGTATAGAGGGAAAAGTAGAAGGGGAAGGGAAGAAAAGGAAGGGGGGCAGGAAAGGGGAGTCCAACAGGGCCATCAAATTGAAAGGAGCTGGTTGTTGAATCAAAATGGTTGGGTATAAGCAATCCAAGGCTGCCATACTGAGAAATGTATTGTGGGTGTCTGAGACTCGTGCGGTCAGTTTTTCATTGACCATGATAAAATTCAATAAAACTTTCACTGCCATATTCAACCTGTAAATGAAAAGCAATCATACAAAAACAACCCAATCAGAATTGTTGTTGTACTAGAAAGGCTTTATCAAAATGAATACTGATTGGTTGTTATACATTAAATACTTAAAGTACAACTAAAGGCAATATGCATCCCCCTTGGTGGGACTTTAAATAGGGCACCTAGGGTACCGAACTCCACCTTCGGACATCGGAACTATCTACTTAGAATTCTTCCCTTGAAGCATATGTGAATGCGCATTTGGAGAACTGTATGACTATGTAACATTTATGACATGTATGACATTTTATATATTGATTTCTAAATTTGTATACATGTCGGTCCCTCTTGTGAGTGACGAGTCTTTTTTATGTGATATGAAATAATAAATTGTTATACTTTTAACATAGATGTGGTATGGTTACCTATTTAAAGTCCCACCAAGGGGGTATTCCTGTTTGCATCCAACCATATGGGGATGAGGTAACCACCACTCAGCCTTACTGACGGTGGAACTACACTCATACATATTTTAGTAAATCCTCATATAAAGACCTGAAAGTTACACATGGTAATAAACATAATAACTGAAATGATTATTTTCCTACCATATACTGCAATTCTGGTCTATAATCCCCTCCAGCAAACCTCCTTTGGTGTATACAAGTAATGATGATTGGAGGAGTTGAGCAGAGCTCAGATGTAATTTCCTGTCAGTGAAGTGGCTTATCTATCCATCCAGTCCTCCAAGCCTTCTATGATGCTCAGCTAGGTGTGTGTGTTATGTAAAACAGCCTCAAGTCATTACAGACAAGCTAGGCCTAGGATCTAAAGCAGTGTGCGGGCAAAGGAGGGGCATAGGTGGGAGTGGGCGGGGCTTCACGGGTTAGTCGTAGGTGGAGCCTAATCGGGTTCCTGTGTAGAATGAAATCCCTCAGCTTCCCATGTGATACAAGAGCCCCTCCCCCAGTGATGTCAGGACATTTTTTGAAGAGATAGACGCAAATGGGGACAACATGAGTTCTACACAGGCAATTCGAAAACCAGGAAATAAAGTTGTCACCTCACTAAAGTTGGTGCACATGAGCGCTGGAGACAAGGTAGATATCTCAACATCCTTACTGCTTTTTGCAAAACAATCAGTGACATGTTTAACAGACTATATAGGTTCATAACATATTGATTTCTTCATTTTGACCATAGTTCTACTTTAAGCTCCGGAAGGTTTTACCCCCTTCCTGACTAGGGCATTTTTTGCTATCCAGCACTGTGCTACTTTAATTGGTCACACAACACTGTACGCAAATTACATTTTATCATTTTTTTCACACAAATAGAGCTTTCTTTTTGATGGTAACTGATCACGACTGGGGTTTTTTTCTTTTTATAAATGAAAAAAAAAGAACTAAATTTTGGAAAAAAAAATTATATTTTCTACTCCGTCATAACACAAGTCTACTAAAATCAAATTTCATCATACATTTAGGCCAAAAGGTTATTATACTACATGTCTTTGGTAAAAAAAAATATATTTGAAAATTGATCAATCATTCCATGAGGCCCTTAACATGTCAGGATAGTACAAATACTGCCCAAATTACCCCTTTTTGGAAAGTAGACAGTTTGAGGCATTTAGTAAGAGACATACATTTGTTGAACTTGTGATTGTTTTCTCACAATTATTTTTTTCTTTCCATACTGTCATCAGCGCAATACAGTGCCATGATATGACTTTTGTGGCAGTGATCGAGGACACTGACTGATGACAGCCGCTCCATGTACATTTACTGCGGCAGCTTTGTGCCAGATCACGCACCTAGTACGTGACCTGACACTTCTGGGCGACCTACAGCGGGAGCCAGAGTTTCGGGGTGTGTCTGCCACGACCCGCCACTCTTTCTATGTAAAGATGACAGACCTTCGTTCTGTCAGTAGAAAAAACACAGATCTCTGCCTTCCCATAGCACAAGCAACTCCCCCACAGTAACCAAGCACATTTTAGGCACACAGTTAACCCTATGATCTCCCGATGTTAACCCCTTCCCAGCCAGTGTCATTAGTACAGTGACAATGCGCATTTTTAGCACTGATCGCTGTATTGGTGTCACTGGTTCCCAAAAAAAGGGTCACAATTTGTCCGCCGTAATAGCGCAGTCCTGCTATAAGTCGCTGATCACCGCAAATACTAGTAAAAAAATAAATTAAGATTCCATAAATATATCCCATAGCTTGTAGACGCTACAAATGTTGCACAAAATATACGCTTATTGGGATTTTTTTTTTTAAATATGTAGCAGAATACACATTGGCCTAAATTTATGAAGAAATTAGATTTTTTTCATTTTTTTTTTTATTAGCAGAAAGTAAAGAATTTGTTTTTTTTCAAAATTAATAGCCTTTTTTTGTTTATAGCACAAAAAAAAATAACGCAGAGGTGATCAAATACCACCAAAAAAAACTATATTTGTGGGGGGGAAAAAAAGGGACATAAATTTTATTTAGGCACAGTGTTGCACGACCGTGCAAGGGTCAGTTAAAGTAACGCAGTGCCGTATCGCAAAAAATGGCCTGGTCATTAACCACTTCCGCCCCGGAAAGGATTTGCCCCCTTAATGACCAGACCATTTTTTGTGATATGGCACTGCGTCACTTTAACTGAATTGTGTGGTCGTGCGACGCTGTACCCAAACAAAATCGGCGTCAATTTTTTTCCCACAAATAGAGCTTTCTTTTGGTGGTATTTGATCACCTCTGCGGTTTTTATATTTTGAGATATAGACAGAGCGACAATTATGAAAAAAAAAAATAAAATAGGATTTTATTAAGAACTTACCGTAAAATCATTTTCTCTGAGTTCACTGACAGACACAGCCCTTCATTGACAAGTGGGGTTTATGCACATCCTACTAGGAGTAGACTAGGCAAATAGAAAAAAAGCAAGCTGACCCCTCCCAGGGGGCCGTCCTCACTCCAGCATATAACCCCCTAGCTCTGCATAGGATATCAGTTCGTAACAAGCCGTACAAACGCAACAGAGGGGTGGGTGCTGCGTCTGTCAGTGAACTCAGAGAAAAGGATTTTACGGTAAGTTCTTAATAAAATCCTATTTTCTCCTACGTTCACTGACAGACGCAGCCCTTCACTGACAAGTGGGGATGTCCCAAAGCAGTGTCATTCAAGAGGGGTGGGTAAATAATAACTGTACCCAACAGAATCCTTTTAGGAGGCGCCAGCCGAGCCTACACCGCCGCCTGTAAAACTTTACGGCCAAAAGCAGCATCCGCGGATGCTGACACATCAACTTTGTAAAACTTAACAAAAGTGTGCACCAAGGCCCAAGTAGCCGCCTTGCACACCTGGGACACCGAAGCCTGGTGTCTGAAAGCCCAGGAAGTGCTAACTGTCCTGGTGGAATGAGCCGTGACTGGAAAAGGGGGGACTTTGCCCCGAACAGTATACGCATGGGTCACGGTCTGTCTGATCCAACGGGAGACAGTAACCGACAAGGCTGCCAACCCTTTGCGCGGGCCTTCTGTCAGTATAAACAACGCATCAGACTTCCGAAAAGAAGCTGTAGCCGCCAAATATAACCGCAAAGCTCTCACGACATCCAGAGAATGAAACTCAATCTCCATGAGATGCAACGGGTGCGAACATAATGAAGGGAGAACAATATCCTCATTAATGTGAAAAGAGGAAACAACCTTCGGTATGAACGAAGGTGAAGGTCGCAGGACCGCCTTATCCTTATGAAGGACCAAGTAGGGAGACCTACATGACAACGCCGCCAACTCAGACGGCCGCCTAGTGGATGTAATTGCCACCAAGAAAGCCACCTTTTGTGACAGCAATTGTAAGGGAATATCCCTGATTTTCTCATATGGCAGTTTCTGCAGTACAGAAAGTACCAAATTTAAATCCCACGGCGCCAAAGGCGACCGCACCTGAGGAGCCATATGGCGTACACCCTGTACAAATGTACGTATCAACGAATGTGACGCTAAAGGGCGTTGAAAAAGAATCGCCAGGGCAAAAATCTGACCCTTGAGTGTACTCAATGCCAATTTGTTATCCAGGCCTTGCTGCAAGGCGGCCAGCACCCGGGACACAACGGAAGAGCGGGGGTTCCAACCCCCCCCCCCCGCCTCACACCAGGCAATATAGGCCTTCCAGGTGCGATGATCTATCTTGCGCGAAGTACACTTGCGCGCCTTGAGCATGGTAGGGATCACGGAGTCAGAGACGCCCCTATCCCTCAACACCTGGGACTCAATAGCCAAGCCGTCAAAGCCAGCGAGGGTAAAGCAGGCTGCGTCCCTGTGACAGCAGATCTTCGCGTAGCATTAGACGCCAGGGACATCTGTCACCATCCGCACCACGTCGGCGTACCAAGGGTGCCGAGGCCAATCCGAAGCTACCAGGATTGTCAGGATCCCCTCCGCTTCTACCCTGCGCAGTAGCCGCGGTAGAAGCTTGAGAGGAGGGAATGCGCCCCAAGGCGCTACCAACCCATCCGTGGCGGCCGCCAACGGATCCCTTGTTCTGCACACGAAGGTCTGCACCTTGTGATTGAACCTGGACGCCAATAGGTCCACGTCTGGCATGCCCCACCTGTGGCAAATCTGATGGAACACCTCTGGATGTAGGAACCATTCCCCTTGATCCAGCGTCTGGCGACTGAGAAAGTCCGCCTGCCAATTTTCTATGCCCGGAATGTAAATGGCGAAGATTGCCGGCACGTGAAGTTCTGCCCATCTCAGAATGTGAGCAGCTCCGGCAGCCGATGCGGAACTCCTCGTTCCGCCCTGATGGTTCATGTACACCCCCGCCGTGGCGTTGTCCGACTGAACCCGAACCGGGAGGCCACACAGCCTTACCGTCCAGTGGGAGAGGCAGAGCCTGATTGCCCTCAGCTCCAGCACATTTATTGGAAAGGCAGGATTCCTGCGCCGACCAACGGCCCTGAGCAGACAGCTGCCCGAGGACCCCAGCCTGATAGGCTGGCGTCCGTTGTGACTATCGACCAATTCAGGGGAAATAACGACTTCCCCAACATTAGGGCCTGGGCCCGAAGCCACCAGATCAACGATCCTCTGGTCTGATGATCCAATCTGATCAGCTGGTCCAGGGACAACAGAGACTTGTCCCACCGTGACAGAATCGCTCGCTGTAGGAGCCGAGTGTGACTCTGGGTGTAAGGTATCGACTCGAAGACCGAGACCATGAGCCCCAACACCCGCATACAGAACCGTAAGGAGGACCACTGGCGTGACAGCAGGGTTCGCACCGCTGCTTGCAGTGTCAGCAACTTGGCCGGAGGTAAGAACACCTTCGCCTGCTCTGTGTCCAGAATCAGACCAAGATATTCCAGTCGACAGGACAGGGTCAACGTCGACTTCTGCAGGTTGATCAGCCAGCCGAAGTCTCTCAACGAGGCCATGGTTATAGCCACATTCTCCTCCAGGGCCGAAGCAGACTCCGCTCGCAGGAGTAAGTCGTCGAGGTATGCTACCACCGCAATGCCTCTCTGACTCAATAGCGCCAGCACCGGAGCCACCAGCTTGGTGAATACCTGAGGAGACGAGGCCAGACCATAGGGAAGTGCCACAAATTGGTAATGTAGATCCCCCACAGCAAAGCGCAGGAAGCGCTGGTGCCGGAGACAAATGGGAACATGGAGATACGCGTCCCAGATATCCAGAGACGCCATGAAGTCCCCTTGGTGCAGGATGGCCACGACCGAACGGACAGATTCCATCCTGAATTTTCGCGCCTTCACAAAGTGGTTTAGCGCTTTTAGGTCCAGAACTGGCCTGGCCCCACCCTTCTTGAGCACCACAAAGAGGTTTGAATAGAAGCCGCGGAACCTTTCCAGCGGAGGTACCGGAACAATCACCCCTTGTTCGGAGAGCGTCTGAACAGCCCCTAGGAGAGCCTCTCGACGCCCCTGAGGGAGTCTCAAGTTCGATGGGAAGAACCTGTCTGGGGGTAGAGTGCTGAACCCACTGGTCGGAAATGCGGGCAGTCCACCTGTCTGCGAAGCCCAGAAGTCGGCCCCCCACCCGAGAGTCGGGTGGGGGCAACCCATCATGCGGAAGAGGACTTTTCCTCCTTCTTTTCGTTCTTGAGCTGCCAGGGTCGCTTACCAGACCCCGAGGCAGACTCGCCGGGCCTTGAGCCCTTGCCCGCTGCACCGGGTGCACAAAAGAAAAACGCTTCTGACCCGAAGATGCAGGACGCAGCTTACGGCGGAATTCCTGCCGCCTGGGCTCCAGGAGAAAGGTACTCTTCCCCCCGGTGAAATCCTTAATGATTTCATCCAATTATGCCCCAAAGAGCCGACCACCCTGAAAGGGCAGATCCGTGAGGCCCTTTTTGGACACGTGGTCACCCGACCAACAGCGTAACCACAGCACCCGTCTGAGAATGACTGCAAAAACAGACATCTTAGACAGCATGGGGAGCAGGTCCAAAGCTGCGTCACACAGGTACCGGAGACCCTGTATCAGATGGTCCGTCCGCTGTGAAGCCTCAGGCGACCATCCGCAGCCCAACTCATTGTGCAACTCAGTCGCACACTCCGTAAGGGATTGCGCCACCATGGCCGACGCCAGAGCTGGTCTCATGGCCGACCCCGCCACCAAGAACAGTGCCTTGAATACCGCCTATGTCCGCCTATCGGCCATATCCTTAAAAGAGGGAGACCCCTCCAAGGGGATGGTCGTCACCTTATTCAGGTGAGCCACCGGAGGGTCCACTGCGGGGGATGCTCACTTCTGCACAAAACTGTCCTCAAAGGGATAGCGCACAGCGAAATGTTTGGGCAATGAAAAGGAATTCTGTGGACGTTGCCATTCCTTATAGATCAGCTGGTCAAAAAATTGAGCATAAAGATATGCCCTAGGGCAGGGATATGAAATTAGTGGACCTCCAGATGTTGCAGAACTACAAGTCCCATGAGGCATAGCAAGACTCTGACAGCCACAAGCATGACACCCAGAGGCAGAGGCATCATGGGACTTGTAGTTTTGCAACAGCTGGAGGTCCGCTAATTGCATATCCCTGCCCTAGGGGAGCGAGACGGCTTAAAGGACCCACAAACGTAGGCAGTCTCCTGCGACTCCCCGGCCTGGTCCAACCGCAAAGACGCACGGATATTGGTGATCAGGGAGGCCACCAGCGCCCTCTTGCGTGCCACCGAGGCCCCCTGGTCACCATCCGAGGGCTCCAGTTCACCATCTGACAGCTCCGCGGGGGTCCCCGTGACCACTGAGGCCCCTTCCGCTTCAAAATCCTGCCCTGAAGATGGAGGGGGGTGGACGTTTTTTAGCCACTCCCTTAGCACGGCTCGGCACCTCCCGGGAGAAAAACTCCCCAATATGGACTTTAACTGATCCATGGGAACCAGAGGACCCAGCGCAGCCTGTGCTTCCACAGATCCCTCCGGAGAAGAACCCGCAGGTTCAGCCGCCATTGTGCCACCGGAACACTTGCTAGGCCGATAGGCCCTGACACCCCCACAATGCAGCCCCACCACTGCCCCACAGAGCAACTGGGAGAATACCCAGGAGGACTGCACCCACCGCCACCGACACCCCAGGGAGAGCCAGCTATACTTGCTGTTACAATCGCCCTTCAAGCGCTGCGTCCCAGTAGGAGTGCTGACCGCCTGTCTTGTGCCGCCACCGCCGTGCTTTCACCACTGTCCTGAGGGAAAGAGGAAGAAACGGCGCCAGTCGCACGTTTTCTTCAGCAGGCACACCAAAAATAGCCACCGAGCAGTCACAAGAGGCCAAATCGTGCTCCACACAGGCCGCGACTACGGCAAAATGCCCGCTGAGCATCCACAAGAAGCCAAACAGCCCACAAAATGGCAGCATCTACAGCAAAATGGCGGCGGATCGCTGCATGGGGGATTTGAGCGCGGGAGTGCGGGTGTAGGAGGGGGGCGAAGGACAGACCAAAACAAAAGGGGGACCTGTAGCCCTGAACCCTCCACCGGCCGGCATAGTCCACAAATCGCCCAGCCCCCCCTCCGCACCCCTGGGGGGGAGAGGGGGCCACTCACCAATCCGACAGGCGTAGCGGGTAGCCACCCGGTAGCAGACCTTCCTCTCAGAAGGTGGGGAGGGATGCTGCAGGCCAAGCGCCCCTGGACGCAAGTGGGGGTCACCCACTAGCCTCCCGCACGGAACGGGTACGATGCGGCGGACCCCGCCAAGGCTAAGGGTAGCTCGCATCAGTCGGCTGTGCTGGGGAAATTTCAGGATTCGAGATATCCTCTATGCCCCAGCCGGCTTCTTGATAGCAGTCATCATCAGATAGCTTGAGAAAAGCAAAAAAAAAGAAAAAATTATGGAACCGCAGATCCCAGGTCTAACTCCTTGCACTAGACATAAAAAAACTGATATGCTATGCAGAGCTGGGGGGTTATATGCTGAAGTGAGGACGGCCCCCTGGGAGGGGTCAGCTTGCTTTTTTTCTATTTGCCTAGCCTGCTCCTAGTATGATGTGCATAAACCCCACTTGTCAATGAAGGGCTGCGTCTGTCAGTGAACGTAGGAGAAAACTTTTTTTCACTTTTTGCTATAATACAAATACCAAAAAAAAAACAAAAATGTATTAATCAGTTTAGGCCGATATATATTCTGACATATTTTTGGTAAAAAAAAAAAAAAAAAAAAAATCACAATAGGCGTATATTGATCTGGTTGCGTAAAAGTGCGCTGCCATGCTCCTGCCCACAACTGCAGAAGAGCCGACCTGCCGCCGTATAACGACGGCAGCTGGTCGGCAAGTAATTAAGGGGGGCAAACCTTCTCGGAGCTGAAGTAGTTAAACTCCTCTTGATTCAATATTTTAATTCTCTTATTTTTTATTTGAATACGTTTATCAGAGTATTTCAAGGTTACCATAGTAACATTGTACTACTCTAGAGGGGCTGAATAAAGATCATTGTGCCAGCAATGCTTCCAACTGTCATGAATGGGGTAAGTTCATGACAGCTGTGAATACTAGTGATCTGTGATTGGCTACAGCTAATAACATGGTACAGGGTGCTCTGATTGGCCCAGGTACCATGTGATAGCTGTGGGCCAATCACAGCTCACTAGCAAAGCGGTTATGAATCATGATTCACAAAAGATTTGTGGACATGATTCATGGGCCCAGAGTATCGGGATTCGCATAATTAGGGGGTTGCAGCACCACCTTGTGTCTGTGCAGGAAAAATGACATACAAGTACGTCTCTTTGCCTGTACTTGCCGTCCGCAGTACATGTACTGTGGGTAATTCACCTTGCACTATAAAACTGGACAGCGAAATAAGAAGCTGGACAGTGATGAGCTCATCTCTCCGTCACTGTAGTTTTATTTCCAATCTACCGGCTTCTTGTCAGCACATGAACTGATTGGTTCCAAGTGTTGCTGCTTCCTTTCACACACCAGACCTGCTGTACAGGGACTGCAAGAGATTCCAGCTCCAATTCAGGTACTTGCATTGCTGGCATTGGGAAAAAAAAAAATACTGGTTGCACTTGGATCGGGTGTCGCCGAAGAAAGGCGGTCCAGTGGTGCAGAGCCATGTTTATCGCTCTGAGCAGCAATGTTGATGGGATGCTTGGCTTCCTTGGATGACCATGTTCCCTGAAATGTGAGCGATTGGAGTGCTCCTCCCCAGCCTGAGGCGCTGGCATCTGTTATAACCTTCCATTGGTATGGTACACGTAGAAACAACTTCCCCACTGCCAAGGCTGGGTTGGAAATCCTTCAAACTAAGAAATTTCTTGCTTGGCTGAATAGGAGCATGGGTGGGTCTAGATAAAGAGCATGCTTGCTCCATGCCAACAAGACGAAATGCCTGAAATGGAACAGCCTCAAAGTAATAAACTAATGCAGCACTGCACAGGGATGTCTCTCTGACCTTTAGGCCTGAGCGTGAGATCGGAGAGGGGTCAGTTTGTTTTCTGGAAAGAAGATTTTTGCTTGGACTGTGTCTAGAATAAGGAACAAGTATTGCAGGTGGAGAGAAGGATGGAGAGCAGTTTGGATTGTAAGTGGATTACTCAACCGAAACTCGGAATAGTCTTGTGGATGTTTGAAAATAGTCGGAAGGGAGGAAAGTCCTTCAGAAGAGTTGTCTAGATACCCTGTGACCTGAATGTCCTGAGTTCCTAAGTGGGTAAGTGGGCCTAAATGGGTGCAAGTACCTTTGTGAATACTCTAGGAGCAGAGGATAGGCCAAAAGGTAGTGAAATCAACTTAAAGTGTTTGCCTGCTACTGTGGAGCGCAGAATGCACAGTGAGGTGGGTAAATAGAAATAGGCTTCCTGGATGTCTACAGAGGCAATAACTGACCATGCAGATTTCATATGAAAGTCTGGAATTTGAAGGAACTCGGTTCAGAGATTTTAGGTCCAGGATAGACCAAATACCCCTGGTTGTATTTTGGTACCCTGAACAGATTTTATTTGAAAGCTTTGAACCTGTCCTCAAGGGGTACTAGAACGACCACTCCTTATGACAAGAGATCTTTCAGGGAAATCTGCAAATCTGACTGTTCGAGTGCAGATTTTGGTTGGTTTGATAGGAAGAAAAAGCAGCAAGGGGGTAAAATTCTAATCTCTATTTTGTACCCATTTGAAACCACCGATTGAACCCACAGGTCTGGGACCCAGAGTGAGACAAACTGATGCCCCCTCACTTAGGAGTGAAGGTACCCCTTCTTCTTAAGGAAGATGGCTTTGAGATAGATTTGGTGGATTTTTTGTTATAAGTCTTGCACCGAAAGGAAGGGCTGGATTTTGGCTTAGAAGTTGGGGCCCGAGTAGAGTTTTGAGTTGTAGAAGCTCCAGAGAAGGTGGGTTTTGAAACTTATCCTCCTGTGACATCTTGAATGTCTTCATCAGAGACTATTCCTTCAAAGGGCATACCTGTGAGGCATCTTTTACAGGCAGCTTCAGCTCTCCAGGCTTTTACACAAAACATTCTGTGCATATGGAAAGAAATTTAGAGCCATTCTGGAGATTTGGGTCATAACTTGCTTGCATGCAAGCACATCGCCAAAGCACAGTCCCGAAAGATAGGATCCTGTTGGTTATTCATTGCCTTGGTTCAATTAACTGCAGTTTAACAAACAGAAATTGCAGCAATAGCTGGTTGCAGAGCTGGGTCTGCAACAGTAAAGAGCCTTTAAGATTGTCTCAGACTTTGTCAGCAGAATCTTTAAATGAAGGAACATCTTCAATGAGTATAGTAAGAGGTTTAAGACTAGTGAGGTCTACTACTGAAGCAGTCCACTTTTTGTATGAAATCTAAGCTCTGGATATAGCTAAGCAATGACATTCAGAGGGGTGAAAATCTTTTCAGGACTTACCCAATCATCATACCGTAAATTGCCATTCTATGTATTCATGAATGGGAAATGTATTTTTGGCAAGTTTCTTCATACCCAAAGGGGCATGGAGAGACCAAGGAGTATCAAGTGCAACAATTCCAAGGCTTTTGCACACAGCAGAAGTGAGCATATCCACATTCACCAGCATACAGCGTGAAGTCGTAGCATCAAGTATATAGGAGCCAGGGGGTGAGAAATCTTCTATGACGTCCTCTAAAGCACGCTAGCTCGCTACATATTATACTATTTTTTTGTTCAATTTCCTTTAGATTTACCTTTAACTATGTATTGCAAGGGCCTGCCTGATTGCATACAAATTGAAAGTGTTTATGTTTGACTTCATATCATATGGGTTTTGGTAAATCTAAAGGAAAATTGTAGAACGTGTAGCCAAGCTTTACACTGCCTGCGGATCCTCTCCGTTACCCTGAATGTCTATGTCCTCTGAGGAATTTCACGTTCTGACTCTGGGCAAAAGTCCATGTGGCAAAATAGCAGGAGGAAGTACCCAACCAAGCACCTTATAAAATTTTCCATCCAGAAATAGCGGTAAACTGTGCGACCTGTAGGGTAATTTAACACCTTAAGTCTTCAACTTAAGACTAAGCTCTGAATGGAGGAATTTTAGTAGCGAGTCTAAAAAATGTAACACTGTATAAGTGGATAAGTCTTAAACACGCTCCTGCTCTCCCAAAGGTTTAAACATAACAGAATAAAATGCACAACACTGGGCGACAACAATTTTGCTTCCTGTACACTTTTTGGTGTAATTCATTTTTGGCTTTAACTCTGAAAATAACCCATAATTTTAACTTTTCACATACCATTTATTTGTTTTGGCAATCTGCAATACATGTTGACTATGATACCTGTTGACTATGCTGCATACATGAAAGAATCATGGAATGTTGTTGAGAGATGGCAACTACAGAGCACCAAATAAAATATATGATTTAAGGTAATCGTGATTTCTTCGTAAGGGAGAAGAGTTCTATCACCTTAGGACATTCGCAAAGTAGGGTAGGGTTAAAAGAGGGACCCCCAGGGGCATATTCTCATAAGCTTTGCCAGTGTCTAAATCACCTGAAGGTATCTATAAACCCAAGGTCTATGAATATCAAGTCTGGGTCATATACTGTACAATTAACCACTTGCCGACCTGATCGGCAATTGACGGTGGCAAAGTGGCTCTGTAACGCGGATCGCCGTCATATGACGGCGGCCGCGAGATTGCGCCTAGTGAGCATGCGCGCGCACGCTCACTGTGTTCGGGGAGGGCCAGGGAGCGGGTGTGGCGGCTTCGATTGCCACCGGCTACCTGCGATGGCCCCCCCGGAGTGAAGGAACGGAGGTCTGTGTATGTAAACACGGACCTCCATTCTGTGAAGGGGGAAGGGCTGTGATCACAGCCTTCCTGTATACGAAGGCTGTTCTGGAGGCAAGGAAGTGAGGCCCCCCCGGTAGCGTCCATCGGCCACCGTTAGCTTCGGCGGTGTGGGCGAGGGACCGGGAGGGGCTTGTGTCACTCGCACGCGCGCGTACGAGTGATCCGCGTTAGAGCGCCGGCGGCAGTATACTGCCGCTAGGCGCAATGTCTCGGTGAAACGGTGGCAGTTAACGGCTAGTCCAGCCGTTCACCAATTAACATGTCATATACTGGGTCTGAACTATAAGTATCTGGAACCCAAATATCTATGGAAGTCCACTAAATCTGTGACCGTTTCGAATACTCTTATAC
>BLSH010440386.1:403438-414102 GCA_018402905.1 Glandirana rugosa
ACCCGACCACTGTCCATGAGACCATGCGACTACTAGACCACTGTCCATGAGCCCATGAGACTACTCGACCACTGTCCATGAGCCCATGAGACTACCCGACCACTGTCCATGAGCCCAAGAGACTACCCGACCACTGTCCATGAGCCCAAGAGACTACCCGACCACTGTCCATGAGCCCATGAGACTACCCGACCACTGTCCATGAGCCCATGGGACTACCCGACCACTTTCCATGAGCTCATGAGTCTACCTAACCACTGTCCATGAGCCTATACTACCTGTCCACTTTCCATGAGCCCATGAAACTACCTGTCCACTGTCCATGAGACCGACCCTGTACATGAAACTACCTCACCACTAGTACCCGAGTACCTGTCACCAGATCATCAGCGTACCAGAGTACCTGTCACCAGCCCATCTGAGTACCCAAGTACCTGTCACCTACCCATCAGAGAATCTGAGTACCTGTCACCAGCCCACGAAAGTACCCGAGTACCTGTCACCTGCCCATTAGAGTACCTGAGTACCTGTCACCAGACCACCAGCGTACCCAAGTACCTGTCACCAACACATCAGAGAACCCGAGTACCTGTCATCTGCCCATCTGAGTACCCGAGTACCTGTCACCAGCCCATCAGAGTACCCGAGTACCTGTCACTAACCCATCTGAGTACCTATCTGCAGCCCATCAGAGTACCCAAGTACCGTTTACCAGTCCATCAGATTACCCGAGTACCTGTCTCCAGCCCATGAAAGTACCCAAGTACCTATCTGCAGCCCATCAGAATACCTGAGTACCTATCTGCAGCCCATCAGAGTACCCGAGTACCTATCTGCAGCCCATGCCTCATAGAATATACCTCGGGTGTTTGCTTTCCATAATGGGGTCATTTTGTGGGTAATTCCACTGTCCTGGTGCTCCAGGTCCTTCAAAAGTGTGATAGGTATCAATGAAATTTTATGTGTAATTTATGCTCCTAGGATGCCTGACGGTGCTCCCTGCATGTTCGGCCTCCGTATGTGGCCAGGGTGTGAAAAAGTCGCACACATGTGGTATCGCCATACTCGGGACGAGTAGCAGAATATATTTTGGGGTGTTATTTTTGCTATATACATGGTAGGTGTTCAAAAGATCATATAAATTGACCACTTTGTGAAAAAAAAAAAATACGTTTTCATTTTCTTTCCACGTTTTCCAAAGACTTGTGGAAAAAAATGAACCGTACAAAAAAAAGACTCATAATGCCTCATAGAATACACGTAGGGATGTTTGCTTTCCAAAATGGGGTCATTTTGTGGGTAATTCTATTGTCCTGGTGCTGCAGGGCCTTCAAAAGTGTAATAGGTGGTTAGGAAATCATATGTGTAATTTATGCTTCTAGAACGCCTGACGGTGCTTCCTGCACGTTGGACCTCTCTATGTGGCCAGGCTGTGTAAAGGTCTCACACATGTGGTATCACCATACTCGGGATGGGTAGCAGAATATATTTTGGGGGGTAATTTTTGCTATGTGTTAGAAATATCTTATAAATTGACCACTTTGTGTAAAAATAAAAGCGTTTTCATTTTCTTTCCATGTTTTCTGAAGACTTGCGGAAAAAAATTAACCATTCAAAAGACTCATAATGCCTCAGATTATATGTTGGGGTGTTTTCTTTCCAAAATGGGGTAATTTTGTGGGTAATTCCATTGTCCTAGTGCTCCAGGGCCTTCAAAAGTGTAATTGGTCGGTAAGAAATTAGATGTGAAAATTATGGTCCTAGAATGCATGACGATGCTCCCTGCATGTTGGACCTCTCTATGAGGTCAGGCTGTGAAAAAGTCTCACATATATGGTATCGCATTACTCGAGGCGAGTAGCAGAATGTATTTTGGGGTGTAATTGGAAGTATGCTTATGCTGTGTGTGAGAAATAACTTGTGACAATTTTGTGCAAAAAAAAAAAAAAAGAATAATTTAATTTTCCCAAGAATTGTGGGAAAAAAGTACAACTTTAAAAAACTTGCCATGCCTCATACTAAATACCTTGGAAGGTCTACTTTTCAAAAAGGGGTCATTTGGGGGGTATTTGTACTCTCCTGACATTTCAGGGCCTCAAGAAATGATACACGTATTTGGGTTATTTTTACCAAAGATAGGTAGCAGTATAGGTTTTGGCCCAAACTTATGAACAAAAATTACTTATTTGCAAAATTTTATCATAGAAACTAAAAAAAAGTGGGATTTTTTTTCAAAATTTTCACGCTTTTTTCACTTATGTCGCAAAAAATAAAAAACCCAGAGGTTATTAAATACCACCAAAAGAAAGCTCTATTTGTGTGAAAAAAAATTATAAAAAATTATGTTTGGGTACAGTGTAGCATGAGAGAATAATTGTCATTCAAAATGTGAGAGCGCTGAAAGCTGAAAATTGGTCTGGGCAGGAACGGGGTATAAACGTCTTGTATTGAAGTGGTTAAATACCTTTTCTCATGATTGGATGCACCTGTCTATAAAGTTCAAGGCTTAATGAGCTCACCAAACCAATTGTGTGTTCCAATTAAACAGTGCCAAGTAGTTACAGGTTTCAAATCAACAAAATGACAAGGGTGCCCAAATTTATGCACCTGTCTAATTTCGCTTTGATGCATATTGCGCATTTTCTGTTAATCCAATAAACCTCATTTCACTACTGAAATATTACTGTGCCCTTCAGTTATTTGATAGATTAAAACGAAATTGCTGATCCAAACACCCAAATATTTATAAATGACAATCATGGAAATTGTCAGGGGTTCCTAAACTTTTGCATACAAATGTATATGCATCCCTTTGCAATTAGCCCATATGTACAGCCTTTTTTTACTACATCTTGTCCAGTTGTTTAAGGGCTCTTTTTTATAGCTGTGCTGGGAGTGGGACCTAGATCCTTGTGTTTGCAGCCATCTTTTGATTAATGTTGTGAGATGTTCATTACTTCGTCAATGAGACAAATGTTATAATTTATAATATGTATCATACCATTTCCAGTTTTTTGTATCTGTTCTGCAGAACCATATACTAACAGGGGTGGAACACAAGTGATTTGGGATATTTTAACTTCTTCCCGTCAAGCGTACATATATTTTCAACATTGATGGAAGCATTTATAGCAGGATCGTGATCTTGGTATTGTTTTTCAGAGCCATTGATTGAGTCATGCAAAAGTGATCGGATACTTTTACAGAACTTGAAAGCCGCCCCCATCCCCGCTGCACTGGGAGCCCAGGATCACTGTAAACGGTTGGACCGGCTACCCACAAGGGTGATGAAGTAACATCCATGCCCCAGTCTCCTCTGTGACAAATGAGGCCGTAAGCGAGGAGGATTTCAACACTTCTAGTTTCGGTGCAGTTAGACCCTTGATCTTTTTATAAAGAGCACCTGTCATTGTCCAAGCTGTCATAAGGGGTGTTGTAACGTTTAATTAAAAAAACAATACATTTAAAGCCCAAAATATTTTTCCAAGACTGTGGGGCTATGCTCGCACTGCACTGGTCAACAGCTTGGTTTGTCTAGGGGTGGACAGAAAGCATATATTCACCCAATCATCCAGACAAGGGCACTCAGTCGTGGTCCAGCGGTGGACTCTTGCTGGTCTACGGAGTCTGCTCTAGGTGTGATGATGTCAGGAACAGTCCACTATTAAAGACCGCTGGAGCGTCTTGGGGTGCCAGACCAAACTTGTGCGGGAAGGAGAGGATCAGGTGAGTATATTTCCGCTCTACTTTTTTTGCCCAGTTTGGGCTTTGAATAAAATAACTTAAGAAAAAAAAAAATTAAAACACCCTCACAAATGAAAATGCACACATAGGTCCTGCGTGCATATGTAAACAGTCAGTGCACCACACATGTGAGGTATCATCGCAAACTTCAAAGTGAGAGCATTAATTCCAGTGCCAGAGCTCACATTTAAAGAGCAACTCAACTCCACTGGGTGATCTATGTACATTACAAGGATTTTAATAAACTTTGTTGCAGATTCCTACCTTTTGTTATTTTGAAGAAATCCCTGTGGTTTTGTCTGTCTTTATGTGGTAAGTGAATCTAATGGGAGTGTACAGAATACCTCCAGGTAGCCATATTGTATTGAATTTTACAGGAAAATACAGAGCCGCAAATTGAAAAGGAAAGGTAATTTTAATAACATTCAATTATAATAAGACTTGAGTCGCAATTGTGTACTCTTTATTTGCTTTTTTTTTCTAAGAAAGTGGAGTTACCCTTTAACTCTAAACTGGTAACCTGTAAAGGCTTTTAAAGCACTGCCCGTGGATAATTGCGTATTATATTAGGTTTGTGTGCACTAAAATTCATTTAGTGTATTTTTGCTGAAAATATGCATTTGATTTACAGCTGCGCAAATATTGAGCGGGAAAGGTTTGCAACAATCACAATTTTCATCTCTAGGGCCTCTGCTTTCACAAGTATACAATGTCAGTATAGTATCACAAAATACAATGTTTTGGGGTTAGTTCTAGCAAAAAATACTGTTTTCACTATGTATGAGGAATGTCAAAATTGCCCCAAATGGCAAGTGGTTAAATGTTATCATGGTTATTAATGTGCCTATCTATACGCAGATATAGAGAGATATTATATACATTACGTTTACTGTATATACAATTTAGCTTTTGATGGATAGAGGATTTGTGGTTTGTATTATTTGTGAAATAGGATTGTTGGGTCCAAAATTCAGGTTTTGTTTTTTGGTGTAGTTATTGGCTTGAATAATGGTGTGACACCAAACCTGTATTTTCTGACGAGTCAGCCTATAGTGTGCCGATTTTAACTTTTGTTTTCCCCTTTCATTTCATGTAATATTCCTGATTTTCTGTCCTAGAGTGACAATGTTCACCATATTTTATCTAATGAGGAGAAGTGTGGTTACCCGTGCTGTTCACCTGAGACTAAACACCTCCTTTAACACTTGGAGGAGGTGTCCTGTAAATCACAGAAGGGCTGATATCATCTGACATTTCGGTTCAGTGCACAGAAATTTACAATGACAATGGAATTCTTGCAGGATCAACAAGTATTTTTTAGCACCAACAGAAAATTTACTTCGCCTAATAAAAAAGAAAACTGATGCAACCACCTCATCCAAGGACTGAGGAGCACATTTTGTTCATGGGTTATATATATTTTAACTTTTTTAAATACTTTATTTTTTCTTTTTTAATTTTCTAAATACTTTAGATTTTTTTTTTTTTAAGATTAAAATATTTTGGTGGCTATATATTTAGTAGTTGGGAAATATTAACAAATACGGTAAGTATCCAAAAGCTAATAAATTAGATACCACTCAGTGGAGATTGTTTTACAAAAAAGACGGACATGTATTTCATTGAAATGAATGTATAGCCCAATACCTTTTACACTATACATTTACATGTAATGGTAAATATAATTTCAAAGTAAACTATCAAGTACACCCCCCAAATATGCATATTGTACAACTATGCAGCATGAAAATAAGCACAGGAGCAGCAAAACAAATGATGTAAGCACAAATCATGCCATACCTGTGAGCAGAGGAGAATACGGGCTAAACCGTGCATGCACTATTTTCCAAGTCACATGCAAAATGTATTTGTGCAAAAATGAATGCCTTTTTTCCCCAGAATTCTGTGTGAAATGTTATTTGTCCCAGTTCATTAAATTCACTTACGTGGCTCAAATAAGAAAATTTCCAAAATGGTTTTAGTAAGCATGATAAAATTCTTTGACTAAGCTAATTTTTTTCTTACTAAAATTGAGAAACAATGGTTTTGGGTTTTAGAATCATGAATAATTTTTGATTTAAGAGCACTGGCATCTTATGATTGTAAAAGTAACTATATAGGAAGAACTAAAACAACATTTTTCATATATCACAAGGCTTACCCGTCTTGACACCGTTGCATTTGTTCGTTCTTTAAGCTGTGGGTCCGTGGGTAGGTTTGTCCAGATAATGTAAGGAGTGTCATATTTGTCTCGAAGTCGCGGGCAGCGTTTGAAAACAAAGTCTATGAGAAAAAACTTAATACCAGCATAAAGTCCTGTATAAAAACAATAAAATGTGGGTAAGTAATGGTATTGGATATGGAACGTACTAGCAATTTATGCTAAAGCATAAAATTAAAGGGAGAAGAGCCGTTGGCTCAGGCTCTTAGCCGTGCACTGAGAGGCTGAGCCAGCTGCTGATCAGGCATCTGGGCTGACAACATTGTCAGGATCCCTTCAGAGCCTGGAGCAGATCTTCGTTCATGTGACCTAGAAGAGAAATATGGTCAAAAAAGCTTTGGCCATACTTCTTTTAGGGCTCGTTCACGCTGGACTAAATGCCTAAGGCTATACAAATGCTCCTATAGAGTTTGTATGGCGTTAATATGGGTGTCAGGCAGGCATCAATGAGCGTTACTATGGGGCGGTTTACAAGCATTAACAACGCTCTCTAAACGCCCTATGCGTGGTTTCGTATCATTTCATGAGCGTTGAAAATGCTCCACAATGGAAAGTGACTAATTTTAACATGCTGCAACCACATCGAAAATGCCTGCCAGATCGGCAGAGAGGCATTACCATAGACTTGAATGGGAGGCATTGAGAGGCTTCAAAGGCCTCCTAACTTTACATGAGGCTTTAATTTTGAAGCAAAGCGACACTAACACTTAATCAGCACTATGTGCTGTCTATTGCATCTTGTGCATAGGTTTGAGGGACATTTTTAAATCCTCTCAAACGCCTGCTCTTAAAGCCAGTGTAAACAGACCCTTAAAAGTAGTTGTCTTTTGTTGTAATACAATGTATAGACTACTACTGTACAGTAAACAGATTTACATTTTTCAGTTTACATTTGCAATCTTGTATACTTCTTTTTAGGGTGTTGCAATACTACGTTTATGACAAAGGGATTTTATTAAAACTTACCGTAAAATCCTTTTCTCCGAGTTCACTGACAGACGCAGCTCATCATGACATGTGGAGACATCCCCAAGCTGTGTCAAAAGAGGGGTGGGTAAACGCTAACAGTACCCAACTGTGCCTCTAAGGAGGCGCCAGACGCGCATACACTGCCCCCTGCAAAACTTTGCAGCCAAAAGCAGCATCCGAAGATGCAAACACATCAACTTAATAGAACTTAGTGAAAGTGTGAACCGAGGCCCAAGTGGCCGCCTTGCACACCTGTGACACCGAGGCCTGGTGTCTGAAAGCCTAGGGAGTGCTAACAGCCCGGGTAGAATGAGCCGTGACCGGAAAAGGGGGAACCTTGCCCCGAACAGAATATGCATGGGTCACGGTCTGTCTGATCCAACGAGAAATCGTAGCAGACGAGGCCGCCAACCCTTTGAGCGGGCCTTCCGGCAACACAAACAAAGCATCAGCTTTTTGAAAAGAAGCTGTAGCAGCCAAGTACACTCGTAAGGCCCTCACTACGTCCAAAGCATGCAACTCAAACTCCTTTGGGTGCGATGGACGAGGGCACATGAAGGAAGAACAATATCTTCATTAATGTGAAAGGATGAAACCACCTTCGGAAGGAAGGGAGAAGGTCGCAAGACCGCCTTATCCTTATGTATGACTAAGTAGGGAGACTTGCACGATAGTGCTGCTAATTCAGACACCCGTCTGGCGGAAGTGATGGCAACTAAAAAGGCCACCCTCTGCGACAGCAATGACAAAGAAATCTCCCTGATATTCTCATAAAGCGGTTTCTGAAGAACAGAAAGCACCAAATTCAGATCCCACGGAGCCATCGGAACCTTCACCCGAGGCGCCACATGTCGCACACCTTGCACAAAGGTATGAATCAACGAGTGCGAAGCTAAAGGTCTCTGAAAGACTCGCCAGAGCAGATATCTGGCCCTTGAGAGTACTCAAAGCCAGTTTTTTGTTCAGGCCCTGTTGTAAAAAAGTTAGGACCCTGGACACGACATAAGAGCGAGGGTTATGGCCCTCTGCCTCACACCAAGCAATATAAGCCTTCCAGGTGCGGTGATAAATCTTGCAAGAAGTACACTTGCGAGCTTTTAATAAAGTAGGGATCACGGAGGTCGGCGACTCCCCTGTCTCTCAGCTCCTGGGACTCAATAGCCAAGCCCTCAAAGCCAGCGAGGGTAAAGCAGGGTGCAAGATGGGTCCCTGAGACAGAAGATTGTCTCGCAGCAGGAGCCGCCAATCTGGAGCCACCAGAATTATTGGTATCCGCTCCGCCACTATCCTGCGTATCAATCGCGGGAGCAGTCTTATCGGAGGTAAAGCGTACAGAAGACATTAACGGCCCCAGGGGGCCACCAGAGCATCCGTGGCCACTGCCAACGGATCCTTCGTTCTGGACACAAAGGTCTCCACCTTGTGATTGAACTGAGATGCCATGAGATCCACGTCCGGCGTCCCCCATCTGCGGCAAATTTTATTGAACACCTCCGGGTGGAGAGACCACTCTCCCTGGTCCAGCTTCTGGCGACTGAGATAGTCTGCCTGCCAGTTCTCCACACCCGGAATGTAAATGGCTGAGATCGCTGGAACGTGACATTCCGCCCAACGTAGTATCAGAGCTGCCTCCGCCGCAGCTGCTGGACTCTTTGTGCTGCCCTGATGGTTCATATACGCCACTGCTGTGGCATTGTCCAATTGAATTCAAATCGGACGACCCTGCAATCTCACTGTCCAGTGAAAAAGGCACAATCTGATTGCTCTCAGCTCCAGAACGTTGATGGGGAGGCGAGCTTCCTGTGCCGACCAACGGCCCTGGGCAGACAGCAGCCCCAGGATCCCTCCCCAGCCCGAAAGATTGGCATCCGTGGTGATGATCACCCACTGGAGGGGCAGGAAAAACTTCCCCTGAATCAGGGCCGAGTCCCGAAGCCACCCGGTCAGAGAGCCCTGGTCTGGGAGCTCAGATGGATCAGAAGGTCCAATGACCGAGGGGACCTGTCCCACCGAGCCAGAATTGCTCGCTGAAGGAGACGAGTGTGACTCTGGGCAAATGGTATCGCCTCGAACGACGAGACCATGAGCCCCAGCACCCGCATACAGAACCGTAATGAAGACTTGACGGTGCAACAAGAGGGACTGCCGACTGCAGAGACAGCAACTTGGCCGGAGGGAGGAATACCCAGATACTCCAGGTGATGGGATACTCCAGGTGATGGGATGGAGAGACCGACGACTTCTGCAGGTTCAGCAACCAGCCGAAGAGGTCATTGTGATACCCACATTTTTCTCCAAAGCCGAGGCGGACTCCGCTCGCAGGAGCAGGTCGTCCAGGTAGGCTACTACCGCAATGCCTCTCTGTCGCAGCAACACCAACACTGGTGCTAGCAGTTTTGTGAAAACTCAAGGTGCCGAGGCCAGGCCAAAGGGGAGCGCCACAAATTGAAAATGGAGGTCTCCCACCGCAAATCGCAGGAAGCGCTGATGTCATGGATGAATGAGTACATGGAGGTATGCATCCCTGATGTCCAGGGACGCCAGAAATTCCACCCGATGAAGGGCGGCCACGACCGAGCAGATAGATTCCATCCAGAATTACCGCGCCATGACATACCGATTCAGGGCCTTCAGGTCCAGTACTGGCCGAACGCCCCCCTTTTTTTGGGAACCACGAAAAGATTTGATGAGTAGAACCCTCGAAACCTCTCTACTGGGGGCACTGGCACGATCACCCCCTGGTCTGAGAGTGCTTGTATAGCCCCAAAAAGGGCCTCCCGGGGTTCCTGCGGGAGCCCTAATTTTGATGGGAAGAACCTGTCTGGGGGTAGAGTGTCGAACTCTATCCTGCACCCGGTGGACACCACTTCCCGGACCCAGCGGTCGGAAATGTGAGTCAGCCACCGGTCTGCGAACCCCAGAAGACGTCCCCCCACCCGAAACCCAAGTGGGGGCAACCCATAAGGCTGAGGAGGACTTGTCCTCCGCCTTTTCGGTTTTGCGCTGCCCCTGCCGTCTTCCGGCCCCTGCAGCGACCTTACCGGAGCGGGTCCCTTTACCTGCAGCGCCCGGGGCGCGAAAAAACTTCTGACCCAAAGGAGGGGGCCCCTGTCTACGGCGAAACTCACGCCTACGGGGCTCTGGAAGGAAAGGTACTCTTACCTCCCGTGAAGTCCTCAATAATCTCATCCAAGCGTGGACCAAATAGACGTCCACCTTGAAAAGGGAGGTCAGCAAAACCTTTTTTGGAAGCGTGGTCACCGGACCAAGAACGCAACCAAAGTATCCGTCTGAGTATGACATCAAATATCGTTATTCTGGATAACATCGGCAGTAAATCAACGGCCACATCGCAAAGGTACTTGAAACCTTGGAGCAAAAACTCAGCCTTCTGCGGCGCATCCATCAGGCGACCGCCTTCCAGGTCCTTCAGGAGCTCTTCCATACACTCGGACAGATGTTGCACCGCCATGGCGCTATAAACTACAGTATGAGTCTGCCTATGAAACCAACGCAAGAACCAGGCCACTGGTGCGAAGGTTTTTTCCAAAACGACTGGAGGGAAAAGTTCCACCTGCAGATAAACCAGGTGCGAACCTACTCTAATAACTCCTGAAGTGCCCTCCATTCTCATGGAAAGGAAGGTCTCGGGGCATCCGCACTCAAAGCGGCATCTGTCCCCGGGGGAGGAAACCCAGTCTTCAAAAAAGCGCGGGGCCCGCGACGTCCA
>BLSH010440386.1:414112-435691 GCA_018402905.1 Glandirana rugosa
CCCGACCCCTCCCTAGGACCCCGACGACAGACGGGTCCCGGTAACCAGCCGTGTCCTTCGAGCGGAGGGGTAGTTGCAAGACCTCGACTCTCGTTAGTCTAACACGGAAAAAGTGACCTGTCACTCTAACGTCCCAGCAGGCTAAACTTAAGTTAACCTGTTACGGTGTCGTCACCGCATATACTTGGTAGTCCCGTCGTGTTTCTCAGGTCGTCGACGCCGCCTCCGTCGAGACTATGATGCAACCCGCCTTACAGTGCAAGGTCGCTAGAGTCGGTAAATGTAAGGCCAACACCTCTTGACCGTCCGTCTGATAGAGTCAGCGGTCTTCGACCTGGTCCCTCTCACCAGAGAGGTGGGCCTCCACAAGTTATTTTAAACGGCGTCTACCCCCTGCGGCCTGCACCTAGACAAAGGTCTCCACCTTGTGATTGAACCGAGATGCCAAGAGATCCACGTCCGGCGTCCCCCATCTGCGGCAAATTTTATTGAACACCTCCGGGTGGAGAGACCACTCTCCCTGGTCCAGCTTCTGGCGACTGAGATAGTCTGCCTGCCAGTTCTCCACAACCGGAATGTAAATGGCTGAGATCGCTGGAACGTGACATTCCGCCCAACGTAGTATCAGAGCTGCCTCCGCCGCAGCTGCTGGACTCTTTGTGCTGCCCTGATGGTTCATATACGCCACTGCTGTGGCATTGTCCAATTGAATTCAAATCGGACGACCCTGCAATCTCACTGTCCAGTGAAAAAGGCACAATCTGATTGCTCTCAGCTCCAGAACGTTGATGGGGAGGCGAGCTTCCTGTGCCGACCAATGGCCCTGGGCAGACAGCAGCCCCAGGATCCCTCCCCAGCCCGAAAGATTGGCATCCGTGGTGATGATCACCCACTGGAGGGGCAGGAACAACTTCCCCTGAATCAGGGCCGAGTCCCGAAGCCACCAGGTCAGAGAGCCCTGGTCTGGGAGCTCAGATGGATCAGAAGGTCCAATGACCGAGGGGACCTGTCCCATCGAGCCAGAATTGCTCGCTGAAGGAGACGAGTAAGACTCTGGGCAAATGGTATCGCCTCGAACGACGAGACCATGAGCCCCAGCACCCGCATACAGAACCGTAATGAGGACTGACGGTGCGACAAGAGGGTGCGCACTGCCGACTGCAGAGACAGCAACTTGGCCGGAGGGAGGAATACCTTCGCCTGCTCTGTGTCCAGAATTAGACCCAGATACTCCAGGTGATGGGATGGAGAGACCGACGACTTCTGCAGGTTCAGCAACCAGTCGAAGTCCTGCAGTGAGGTCATTGTGATACCCACATTTTCCTCCAGAGCCGAGGCGGACTCCGCTCGCAGGAGCAGGTCGTCCAGGTAGGCTACTACCGCAATGCCTCTCTGTCGCAGCAACACCAACACCGGTGCTAGCAGTTTTGTGAAAACTCGAGGTGCCGAGGCCAGGCCAAAGGGGAGCGCCACAAATTGAAAATGGAGGTCTCCCACCGCAAATCGCAGGAAGCGCTGATGTCGTGGATGACTGAGTACATGGAGGTATGCATCCCTGATGTCCTGATGTCCAGGGACACCAGAAATTCCACCCGATGAAGGGCGGCCACGACCGAGCGGATAGATTCCATCCGGAATTACCGCGCCCTGACATACCGGTTCAGGGCCTGCAGGACCAGTACTGGTCGAACCCCCCCCCCTTTTTTTGGGAACCACGAAAAGATTTGATGAGTAGAACCCTCGAAACCTCTCTACTGAGGGGCACTGGCACGCTCACCCCCTGGTCTGAGAGTGCTTGTATAGCCCCAAAAAGGGCCTCCCGGGCTTCCTGCGGGAGCCCTAATTTTGATGTGAAGAACCTGTCTGGGGGTAGAGTGTCGAACGCTATCCTGTACCCGGCGGACACCACTTCCCGGACCCAGCGGTCGGAAATGTGAGTCAGCCACCGGGTCTGCGAACCCCAGAAGACGTCCCCCCACCCGAAACCCAGGTGGGGGCAACCCATAAGGCTGAGGAGGACTTGTCCTCCGCCTTTTCGGTTTTGCGCTGCCACTGCCGTCTTCCGGCCCCTGCAGCGACCTTACCGGAGCGGGTCCCTTTACCTGCTGCACCCGGGGCGCGAAAAAACTTCTTCTGACCCGAAGGAGGGGGCCCCTGTCTACGGCGAAACTCACACCTACGGGGCTCTGGAAGGAAAGGTACTCTTACCTCCCGTGAAGTCCTTAATAATCTCATCAAAGCATGGACCAAATAGACGTCCACCTTGAAAAGGGAGGTCAGCAAAACCTTTTTTGGAAGCGTGGTCACCGGACCAAGAACGCAACCAAAGTATCCGTCTGAGTATGACGTCAAATATCGTTATTCTGGATAACATCGGCAGTAAATCAACGGCCACATCGCAAAGGTACTTGAAACCTTGGAGCAAAAACTCAGCCTTCTGCGGCGCATCCATCAGGCGACCGCCTTCCAGGTCCTTCAGGAGCTCTTCCATACACTCGGACAGATGCTGTGCCGCCATGGCGGACGCCAAGGCCGGTCGCACAGCGGAACCTGCCACCAGGAACAGCGACTTTAAAAGCGCCTCTGTTTTTCTATCAGCGGGATCCTTAAAAGAAGGAGTCCCTTCCAGAGGGATGGTCGTCGCCTTACTAAGGCGTGCTATCGGTGGGTCCACCACAGGCGATTCCCATTTTTTCAAAAAGCTTTCCTCAAAGGGATAGTGAGCAGCGAACCGTTTTGACAGCGAAGAAGAGTGCTGTGGACGCTGCCATTCACAATAAAGAAAATGATAAAAAAAAAAAAAAAAAAAGTTATTGTAGGGATAAGCCTTGGGGGCCTAGAGGACCCACACACATACGCAGCAGACTGCGATTCACCATCCTGACTCAGTTGCAGCTTAGTGCGAATGGCAGCGATAATGGTAGCAACCAACGCTTTCTCGCGCGCAGCCGCAGCCCCCTGATCCCCTTCGCCGATCCGATGGGCCCAGTTCCCCATCAGATAGGTCCACTGGGGTCTCTGAGACCCCTGAGGCCACTTCCGGCTCAGAATCCTCCCCTGATGAATAAAGAGGAGGAGGGGGACGCTTCTTGGGGGCCTGTTGGGCGACCTCCGCCCGGGGGAGAAATTCGCTAAAGACCACCCACAGCTGGTCCAAAAATGCCCCTTGCGCAGATTGAGCAGATCGCGCCGCCGCTGATGCCTCCTCAGCAGGGTCAGCAGTGTAATCTGCCATCGTCTTCCCCCAGAAAAACACTCTTAGTGGCACACAGGGGACTAAGGAGAATGAGGCACCCCCACACTGCCGCACACCACCGCCCACAGTGCACCAGGAAAACCAGGAGGACTGCACCCACCGCCACCAGCACCCACAGGGAGCCCAGCTATACTTGCTGTTCCACTGCCTGTAACTTCTGGATGTATCGTCAGAATCACTGTTCCACAGAGAAGGAAAAAACGCTGCAGACACGTGTATTGCAGAGGATGCAGTCAAAATGGCCGCCGTGAAACACTAGAGGCAAAAAGACACCTTCAGGGAACGTGCAGTACCGCAAACGGCCACTCTGAGTGCTATAGGGAAAGCCCCGTGGCCCAAAATGTCCGCGGCTACGGCAAAATGGTGGCGGTCCGCCGCAAAATGGCGGCGAAAAACGAAACGAACAGCCTAGACTATCGGTGCTGTGCGTGGGGGGCAAGGGGGGGGTGAACGGGAAGCTCCACGCGTCCCACCAGCGGCTACCCAGCAAGAAAAACTTTTTTTTTTTTTGTGTGGCCGTCGGTCCTCCTTTCCGCCCCTAAGAAAGGGGGGAAAGGCAGGAACTCTCACTTACCACTCCAACGAGCGCCGTGGGTAGCCACCCAGTCGCAGACCTTCCGCCCCCTCTTGGGCGGTATGCTGCAGGCCAGAACATCGCCCCTGCCGAATCGCATCCGGAGCTGGGCGCAAGGGGGGGGTCACCCCAGGCCGCCCACACGGAACGGGCACAATGCGGCGGGTCCCCATACGTCAGGACTGGCTCGCATCGGTTGGCCAGGTCGGGGAAAGTACAGGGCCCAAGGACCCTCTATGCCCCGACCGGCTTCTTGATAGCAGATCAATGTCTTGATAGAAGTCAAATAAAAGAAAACTTAAAATAAAAACGATCACAAACAGGACCACAAATTCCCCTAAAGGGAAGCCAGGTCAACTCCTTGCAAACTAGGCATAAAAACTGAAGAGCTATGCTATGAGGGGGTTTATGTAGGAAGAGAGGACGGCCCCCATGGGAGGGGCCAGCCGTTTCTTTTCCCTGCCTAGTTAACTCCTAGTGGGACAAGCATAAACCCCACACGTCATGATGAGCTGCGTCTGTCAGTGAACGATAGGAGAAAAGGGTTTTATCTGACTTCTATAATAAATATTTAGCAGACCAGCACAACAATTAATTCAACAAATGTTTAGTAACAGCATATTATCAGACCAAAATAACCACTAAAATCCATAATGAAGGGGTACAGACATGCAGTAGGGGTTGAAAGTGTCTTACTGGTAAGATACTTTGCATAATAGGTTAAAGTAGTATATATACAGTAGGTATTACACAATATATATTATTTGTAAAAACCTGGAGTTTCAAGCCAAGCTCCAGCTGTCACTTTTAGAAAGTTTGTTTGGACCAATCTGGTTCAAACTAATTATTATCTTTACTAACAAATATGCACAGTGAGCGCTGTAAAAACTACATGTACCATCAGGTACATACTGTTACTGTACTCATTTAGAGAGAATACATTCAGTTCCTCTAATATTTCCTCATAGCTGAGCTCCTGCATGCCTCTTATTAGTTTGGTTGCCCTTCTCTGCACTCCAGTTCCCTGATATCCTTTTTGAGAACTGGTGCCCAAAACTGAACTGCATATTCCAGATGAGGTCTCACTAATTATTTGTACAGGGGCAAAATGACTCTGGAGTCCATACCTCTCTTAATACAAGAAAGGATTTTGCTTGCTTTGGAAACCGCAGCTTGGCATTGCATGCCATTGTTAAGCTTATGATCTATCAAAACCCCCAGATCCTTCTCCACTATGGATTTCCCTAGTTGTACTCCCCCCTAGTATGTATGATGCATGCATATTCTTAGCCCCCCAACTTTACATTTATTAATATTAAACCTCATTTGCCACATAGTCGCCCAATTAAACACTGCATTGAGGTCGGCTTGTAAGTTGGAGACATCCTGTAAGGACGTTATTCCATTGCACAGCTTGGTGTCATCTGCAAACACTGAAATGGTACTTTTAATCCTAGACCCTATATCATTTATAAGTATATTGAAAAGTAAGGATCCCAACACTGAACCTTGGGGTACACAACTGATAACCTTAGACCATTCAGAGTAAGAATCATTAACCACTACTCTCTGAATTCAGTCTTTTAGCCAGTTTTCTATCCATTTACAAACTGATCTTTCCAAGCCTGTAGACGCTTTCCTTATACTTTAGTCATTTGTGGGGAACTGTGTCAATAGCTTTAGCAAAATCCAAGTATAACACGTCCACTGCCACCCCTCTGTCCAAGGTTTTACTTACCTCCTCATAAAAAGAAATCAGGTTTGTTTGACGTCTGTCTTTCATGAATCTATGTCTTTTGCTTAAAATATTTTTTTTCCCCAACAAGAATTCATCTATGTGGTCTTTTATTAAACTCTCCAGTATCTTCCCAACTACAGAAGTTAAACTAACAGGTCTGTATTTACTTGGTAAAGACTTTGATCCCTTTTTAAATATGGGCACCTACGTCAAATCCAGTGGTACTATTCCAGTCATTAAGACATATGCGGTCTTCAGCTTGATATACGGTTTAGAAAATGCACATTTTGTTATATTTTTCACTTCCTCGTTCCTATGTAGGAGGAGATGATTGCTAGACACTGTGAGAGACTGTGTGAATGCCGATTGGAGGAAAGGCACACACCCCCTTCCCACACATGCAGAGCCATGTCTGTGTATTGTTTAGCTGGCTACTAATCTATTTTTAGTAACCTCCTCCATCTCTAAATTCTATGTCCCATCTCCCAGAATGTGTGAGAATTTATCAGGCTGATAACAGAGCTACGGAGGAAGAGACAGCTACGGGACATAGCTCTTTGGAGAGGGATAAGAAAACACTACAGATAGATGTGTCCAATTCAAATTTCATGAATCAGGTTTACATCCACTTTAATGCATTCCCTGCATTAAAGGTAAAAAACATCCTACTGCCTTTTCTGCCCAACACTTACCTGTCTCCTCTCACACACCACGGTTGTCCCCGGCTACAACAACGCTCTCCCTGAATTCACAGGATACGCTGAGAGCAGCTGGCTCCTGCTGCTGTTTGTCAAACTCTGGGAGAAGGGAGCGTGGCCGAACCATGCTGTGTGTGTCTATGGTCGCACACAGCCTGGCTCTGAAGCGCACCCTTACGGGTGCCCCCATAGCACACATCTTGCAATGTGGGCATCTGGAAGAAGAAGGAACAGAAAGCACCAGCAGGGGATAACCAAAGAGGTAAGGGGGCGCTCTGTGCAATATCGTTGCTCAGAGCAGGTAAGTATAACAACTTTATCTACATTTTTTTTAAATGTTGCGTATAATATCACTTCTAACTTCAAAGATTTTATTAATACTGAACATGAAATCAATCCTCAACACTTACCCATACCGAGTCCAATCAGTTTGTATGGACAGAAGCATGATGCTATGAAGGCTGCCCATAAGCAGATGTACAGTTTTTGAGTAATTTCTGGCTGGACCCACATAAACAAACTGCAAAATGCAAGTAAATAACAGAATTGTAGATTACTATGGAATGGTTCATATATTTCTCATGCAAAAAAATTTAAAAAGAGAAATAAAATATATACTTCTTAATTTTTTCCAGTATGTCTGCCATCTTGCCAAACAGGTTCTGTATGAAAAGAAACAAAAATGCAAAAATCAAATTGTTTCTGTATGTACCAGGCAGAGCATTCAAACGAATCGGATTGTAAGGCCTCATGAACACTGCTGCTGGTAAATGGACATATGGAAGCAGTTGGGTGTTTTTTATCAGCTGCCCCTGAACTCCTCTGTTATCTTATCAGTACATGTACACAAGGTCGTTTATAGTCGTTTCTAGGCAGTTGAGTTTAGAAGCTTTTTTTTTGGAACCCAAAAGATGGACGGAACAGACAGAAGTTCAGAGGCATTTGAAACGCCAAATGCCTGTAGCAGTTTGTAAGCACTGCTAAACTAGGTAACTCACGTTTAGTAGTGTGTCGTTTACAGGAGTTTTCATAAAAAAAAAAAATTCTCCTAGATGCGAACGTGGCAAAACGCCGCTAAACGTGGCATCTAAACGGCCGTTTTCAAGCATCGGCTTCTAGCTGTCAAAAAATCTTTCAGGGGAGGTGGAAAAAGACACTGGAAAGAATTTCAGACAAATTAGGTATATACGTTCCCAATACCTAGATGTATAAACTGGAAACCCTGCCATGCTTGAAGTACAGCTATTATAACATACAAGCACATTTTTCACCCTTCCTGATGAAGGTTGTAAAGAGTGGCTTTATTAAATAACCACTTCCAGACCGCCCGCCCTATAGCAGATTTACTGCTACAGGGCAGCCCTCCTGTGCAGAATCACGTGTGTGTATATATATGTGTGTGTGTGTGTGTGTGTGATTTTGCACTTCCGCCTAGGGGGGCGCACGCCTCCGGCAGGCCGCTTCTGCTGTAATTAATCACAGGAGCTCCTTTTCAGGCTACAAACAGGAATGGGCTGCCCCTACGACACACACAAAATTTCTTGCAATTCACTCAACTAAAATCTTGCGCAAGAGTGCTTGTTCCTGCTACACAGAAGTGTGAATGCATACTGAAAAAGAGTCAAAATACAATATTGTACACAAAACAATTGAGTCTAAAGCAAAATTAAAGAAAGGACAAACCTGTGCTTTCTGTGCTACATCAAGAACCAACTGAAACTTCTCAGAAACCGTCAAGTCTTCTTTAGGAGGCTCCTAAAAATGAAATATATCTATAAACCATATACAGTATGTTGCTATGCTTAGAGATTGATTTGCCAATTAAGAGAAAAACCACCAATACCAGGTCTCAAACCCTTTAATCAATCAAGAGTTCATTGACTACTAAATCAAACAGTAAACAGCTGCTCTTTCTTGAGTTAACGGATTTAAAAAACGAGGAAACGGTTAACCACAGGATCACTTTACAGATCAGCTCCACATGCTGAGCCCAATGGCTGGGATGGCGCATTGCTAAATTCTACTTCCCTATGCTCTACAAAATGTCTGAGGACTGTGCAAGATAGATAATGTTCAGGAAAGGAAGGATGACCTCTGGAAGTAGCACATCTATGGTGTCTTGTTGCAGTAAATGGATGGAACGGCAACTTCAGCAGCAGAGTGAAACGCGTTGGGGGCGTGGCCTGCTCAGAATCCAGGCTGAGATTGCCACTCCATCCATTCACTGTTGCAAGACACCATAGATGTGCGACTTCCTATCGACCCTGAGCAGCCCACACACTTTTCCTGGGTCACTATGATGGCTAATGGCTAGTCAAAGGTTAGTTATACACACAGTAATTATGAGGTGTTTTCAATCAACTTTACAGAAATCAAAAGAATTGCCAGTATCAGTTTTGATTGTTTCAAAGTATGAATAAAAACTTTTGGTGGTATTGGGCCATCATAATCCGTCCGGTAATTCTTGCAATTGAAAGCTGGCTGACATGGTCTGTAAACACTGCTTAATGTTCAGCAAAAGAGTCAATTGCATCTGCGTAAAATGATCTTCCTCTTCTGGATAGCTATATAAAAAAGGCACAGGGGATGAACAGAGATCATCATGACACCCAATGACCACATCAAATAAATTGTTAAATAGAAATTAAATAGAAATGGTGTTCCTGAAACTCAGAACTGCAATGACCTTGAACAATTCCCCTTATTTGCTGCCTGGTCTGTATTTACCAAGCACAAAACGTATTGCAAAGCCATATGTCATTTGAAATGCCAGGATGTTTTGTTGTACTGCTACTGTAATAGTCATCAGTTCTGCTTAAAATGATAGCACAGACGTATCTTGTGTTGGCATTGACTGGGATATCTAGGAGAAATGCCAGTGCTCCTCATGAAGCTGACACATTCCATCATGGAACACATGTTAACTTTCAACAAAGACTGACTCAGAGAAGCAGCTTTACCACGTGTATTTAGCAACATAGATGTATGTAGGTTCAATATGAGTGAAAAAAATCAAGTGTGATTATTTAATAGCGGTGCAAAGAACATTTGCACAAAGTATATAATATACTATATACACTCTCGAATTAAGAGGCCACTTGCTTTTTAGCAAAAAACAAAGTGCTTAGAAAAAACATGTCAGGAGAGGCAGCCAGTATCAGTTTGTGTGTATTTATGAAAGGTCTAGGATGTTGTGGAAGTGTTAGATCTGGAAATCTATAACATATAGTCTACTTATGGACAACGTGCAATGTGGGTGGGGTTTACCGATATGTACAGCTCAGTAAGTACCAGAGGTGGTGTTCAATTGGTACAGGAAGCAGAACTGAAGATCTCCCAGATTGCTAGATCCCTTGATCAGGAGGATAGCGTTCAGCCCTTACTGTTGTACCTTAAAATTGTGGTGCGTTTGCATTTTCTAAGTTCTCCAAAAACTGCACACACATATAAAATAATGCTCTCGGTACAACACTTGTGATGCCATATACAAATGTAAATAGTTATGCAAAGAGTTAGACTTTTAGTAAAAACAATTAAATTAATAAATATAGTAAAACATTTCTAAAAAGTTTTCAAAAGACAAACAATATAAATGATAGCTCAATGCTTTGGTTGGGGCCATGGCAGTCAACCTTCAGCTTATCGCTTGCTCTTGCATACAGGCAAAAAATATGATAGGAAATCTAAGCTTATTACTTTTCTACCGTCCTACTTTATTTTGCAGTATATGCTACTTTGTCTCTTCATAAAGGATGCAGTATTCTGTAAAATAGGTGTGTATTTTTTTTTATATATAAAATCAGTCGAAATAAAAAGCCTAGTATAATCATTAAAACTATTAAAAAAGACTATATCGTGACAAAATAAAAATAAATCGCAATGATACACTATTGAATTTTGTGTGGACTGCAGTGCTACATGATTAACCAGAAGGTGGCAGTGCAGTACAATCAGAAAGCATAGTGCAAACATGCAACACTGATTTCCCATTAAGAAAATACATTAAAAATATGCAAAACACGTGCCCTGGAATTCACAAAGACTGGTGCGGACAGATTTTGCGAGCGTCTAGTGTGCACTCTAAAAGTGGTGCATCATGTGCCAATTTCACGTACCTGTCTAAACTTTGTACTTGAATTTGGTCCATGCTGTGCCACTTTTAGAAAACATGCGGGACACTTTTGCAAATCTCTCCACACACCAAAAGATTTGGTCCTCCTTTGCAAGATATGAAGTTAGTTTTTTCATTTTGAATCTGGCGCATTCATTTCAACACAATGCAAATGTTGCGCATTTCAGAACTACCTGAATTTGGTGCAGGAGTCGCTTTCTGAATCAAAGTGTGTTGCAAATGCTTTCTGACTTTGGAGCAACATATGGACGAGAGGGATTAATGCCAGAAAAGTGGTGAAGCAGAATTCCTGAATTTGCCTCATGGACTTTTCAGGACTGTAAAAGAATTTCAACAAAAAATAGCGCTATTAGCACAAGGGCCTTCTTATGGACTGCAAGTTATGTCCCTTGAGCTGATTTTTCGTTTTTTTTAATTTTAGCTGCACTTAGCCCTGGTTCAACACGGGTGCAAAGTTGAGAATGCACTACTTTTTCATAATCACTGCGATATCAACAGATCCTTTGCTGGCAATGGGGTGCGATTTGTTATTCGATTTAAAAATGTCAAATTGCATGACAAGTCACACCAGTGTGAACGGGGGCTAAGGCTTTAATGTCGGCTTTTAGCTTCATACCATCCTGAAAAGTTTAATTTTAGAATAAGTTGCCTTTAAAGATATACAATATATAAAATACAGTGATGTGAAAGTATTTGCCCCCATGATTTTTTATTTTTTTGCATATTTGTCACACAAATGATTCAGATCAAACCAATTTTAAATATTACACAAAGATAACAGGAGTAAAATACAAAAAGGCCGTTTTTAAATGACGATTTCATAAAGGCAAAAAAAACCGTCTAAACCAACCAGTCCTATGTAAGAAAAAGTAATTGTCCCCTAAACGCTTGGGGTCACAAACTGATGGCCGGACATTCTCTTTCAGGATTTTTTGGTAGAGCGCAGAATTCATGGTTCCATCAATTATGGCAAGTTGTCCAAATCCTGAAGCTGCAAAGCAGCCCCAGACCACCACACTACCACCACCACCGTGTTTGACTGTTGGTATGATGTTCTTTTTATGAAATGCTGTGTTAGTTTTACATCAGATGTAATGGAAAGCACACCTTCCAAAAAATTAAAAAACTATTCTCTTATAAGTCCGCAGAATATTTGCCCAAAAATCTTGGGAATGAACAAGATTTTTTTGGCAAATATGAGACAAGCCTTTGTGCCATATTTGCCCAGTCTCTTGGTTATTGTTGAATCACAAACACGGACCTTAAATTAACTGAGGCAAGTGAGGCCTGCAGTTCTTTAGATGTTGTTCTGGGTTCTTTTATGACCTCCTGGATAAGTGGTTGCCGTGCTTTTGGAGTAATTTTGGTAGGCTGGCTACTCCTAGGAAGGTTCGCCACTGTTCCAAGTTTTCTCCATTTGTGGATAATGGCTCTCACTGTGGTTCGCTGGAGTCCCAAAGCCTAAGAAATGGCCGTGGAACCCTTTCCAGACTGATAAATGCCAATTACTTTGTTTCTCATCTGTTCTTTAATTTCTTTCGACCGCGGCATTATGTGTTGCTTTTTTAGATCTTTTAGCATGCTTAGTGTATGTGTGACATGCACCAGCCAAAACCGCCCCAAATAATTTGAACCAAGGTTTGAACCAAGGTCTCCTATTCAGGGATGTTGCACTTTCATGATCTTCCCTAACTCTAAGTCTTATTTATTACATTATTTTACACATACCTATACACAAAAATATATATCCCCTCACTCTACTAGTGTCCTCTATATATTTTCCCCTCTTCATAATTGACTGCTGGTATAGATGCCTTTAACTGTCTACTACCCATCACATTGATATTGTAGAAGTCTTTTGGAAAAGTGTGAGTGCCTTCTTTCTGTACACATTTTACACTGTAACTGGAGGTGATTACTTGTGATTTTTTATTGATTATTCCGGTGCATGCTGCAGTGTGATATATTGCTGTCATTGTCTGTGCCGGTTTCTGTAAAATTCTAACATTTTATGGAAGAGAGATAAAATAAAGCATGCTTGCCCTGGCTTAAAATACACTGTTGCTGATAACAAGGGGCAACAGTGCTAAAGGGGCCTGTGTTAGGCCTTGTTCACACAGGCATACATAAGGGTACACCTGTACAAGGCCTGTGCTTAAACATGGGGAAGCACAGGTGTTCCTGCATCGAGTCCCACTGATCTCTACTGAGACACATTACCTGCATTGACATCTGGGTGCATGTCCCTGAATGCATACTGTGTGTGTGTAAATCCCCCTGCTGCTACCACCGTAAGCCTTACAGTGGTGGTGGTACAATATTAAGCCCCCATTAGCACCTGAGCATTTTGTAGCTTGAAGCTACAGGCCAAATCCCATGTTTTTAAATAGTCCCTGTTCACATTTAAGCATTCAGCACCTGAAGCTCAAAAACGTGCATGAGCTAAGTTTGAAGCAGAATAGAACGTTTTTTGGATGCACTGACTTTAAATGAGAACGAGCGCAAAAAAGGCACATTACTTGCGTGTATCAGGTGCTCCCATAAAATTTTATGAGGCCAAAAACGCAAAATCCTGCCCCATAGAAGTTCCTGTATGGCACATTACAGTTAAAAACCTAACCCTGACATCTGTAGCTGCTTTTAATGTGAAGTTATTGATTAAGAAAGATCACAACAAAGCCTCTGAAAACTTGATTTCAGGGGTGGTTCACGTGGCTGCGATGTAACCCATTCATTTGAATGGGCTGCAAAACACGCTGGACAGTGGAAAAAAATAGTGCAAGCACAAATTTTTCAGAGCGTGCCACACCAAACTGCATGGTACTGCGGTACCATACAATTCTGTGGATGCAAACGCGCTGCGCAAGATACGTTTGGGGTACCCTTAACATTTCAATGGCACCTGCATGCCTTTTGCAAGGGCAGCATGTTCACCTGCAAAGCAGGAAATCTGCACGGAACGTGCCTTTCTCAGACCTCACTTTAGAGTGAACGGGTCTTCCAGTCAGTTTCCAACAGTTTGGAAACTCCTGCTGTATGTTTATACTAGAAGGCTAACAGACTGCCAAGATCTGTCCCTCAAAAAAAAGCTAATACTTCAAAGCCTATGATACGAATTTTGAAAAATAATTTCTCTACAGAAATGAATATGGGCTAACTATAAAGAGCCATTCCCCCTTGTTCACACCTGAGTGATTTGAACCCATCTTCTAAAAGCACCTCAATACTCGACATGAGGATTCCCATTGTATTCTAAGGTTCCTGTTCACATCTAAGTGTTGTATTGCCTAAAGCTTGTTGCTTGAAAACATACATGGGCTTCCTTGGGGCAGAATCATACATTTTTGGACCAACCTCTCCTTTTAGTAACTAGTTTTTCCAATGGCTAAACAAAAACGCTTATGCCTGAAAAACACATACAAAACGTGCAGAAGAAGCTGAAGGTGATGAGAAAACTCAGGCGTGAACCTATCCTTAAGGTTTGTTATAAATGAATATATAAAATATATAAATTAGTGTGCATGATTTGGCCACAAGTTCACTTTAAGCCTCTTGCACACCGATGGCTGGATTAAGGTTTTTTTTAGGCATACGGTATACACATAGGATGTTAATTTTAAGACATAAGAATTGCAATTTCATGCACAAATGCGTGCATTAATAAAAGCAAGAAATTTGGGCTAGGAATACCGATGTTCAAACATCAGTGCTGTGTGCATGTACCATCCTAAATGATTTGCAATTCTGTTCAGCCACTGTTGAGATTTTTCATCCTGCTGGATAGCCTTGCTAGGTACTGGACTATTTTTTCTCCACTGCAGTTAGAAGCAATATGGCCTGGTCAGCAACTTGCCCAGACCTGTTGATTGGATAGTAAAGAAGCTGCAGCACAGGGATGAGAATAAATTGTACTATTTCTAAACTACTCTTTTATTAGCAAAAGTCCCATAAAACTGACAGCATTGTGTAATGATGTACATCGTGGCTTACAGTGCTGTCTCTTCACCTTCTTTAATGAATGCTGATGTGCAGGCAAAATTACTGAACGCCAACCTAAAGAAATGATGTACAGTTCCACATTTCTGTTCTCCAGCTACTAGTTTTCATGGCATGTATAAATAAGATAACAGTCAGTATTTATTTCAGGCACTTTGAAAATGACAGTGTACAGGTATTTTGAGAAGTTTTTACAACCTATGAAAATAAAAGGTCATGTATAAATTATTTATTTAAGGTTGCATAATGGCTTTACAAGGTGTTTATATTGTAATAACTAAACTACAACTTTCACAATGAAAAAGTTCTGTAGGACTGTGAAATGTCAGACTTACTATAGGCTCTGATACTTGAGGCACAATGCTCCATTGAATTCTCCATCCCCTAAGTACAAAAAGGCAAAGACAAACAAAAAGAGAAATAAGCGACAAATAGATACTAGTTAGTGTGTATTAAAATAACACAGAATCTGCAAGCAAAACGAGGGACACAACATTAAAGTAGATGCCAAGTAATACTAAATTAAAGACAGAATTAACATGGTCATACAGAAGCTGAATAAATATTATGAGATTTAATAAACTAGTAATACTGCATGTTTTATGTTTACAGCGAGAGCAACAAATATAGATACTGACCACTACTACAGGTTGTGCACCCACTTCTAAATCTTGCCACGATCATTTTTTATTTTTTTATGGTTCAGTCAGGCTGCATTCACACCTGAGCATCGCGTTTTTTGAGAGTTTATTCAGGCGTTTTTCCAGGTGTCTGTATATTTTTTTAGCCAATAGAGAAAAATACCATTTGTTTCATCATTTGTTGCTATGTTTTTCAGCTTTTCTTACACATTTATTAAGGTTTTAACTTTTTTGTGAGATGGTACTTCTAGTGTGTTCATTCACAGGAAGCTGAATGAATGACGCAGCCATGTGGGTGGAGCCCCATATGGCCACACTGTATTTGAATTGTGACAGCGAGTGTGGAGGGGGGATCCTCCGCTTGCTCTCACAATTGGGGATTGGATTGTGGTGCCGGCAGGTACTTTATTAAAATGTTACATGTTACACTCCAAATATGGGTGCATCATGTTACTAAACGTGAACTTATCCTTTAAACCAGGGGTCGCAAAACTTTTTTAAAAAAAGGGCCAGTTGATTGTTTTTCAGGCGTTAGGGGGGCCGGGCTGTGGTCAGTGGGAGTAAAAAAAAATTACAAAGTGTCTGTAGTCAGTAGGAGGATGAATTGTGCCCTATAATGGGTATTAGTGATAGGAATCATGCCCTATAATTGGTATCAGTGGGAGGGCTAGTGCTTGAACGTTTTAACCAATTAACAGTTCTTTCAACAAGCCTTCCATTATAACGTTTTTTTAACACAACTCAAAAGTTTTTCAGTATGGGCAGTATGGTGACAAACTAAGACAATATTGATGGTATTTCCGGTTCTACTTAAATAACATGTTCAATTCAGAAAAACGCATAAAGTCCTTGACATTTTCATCCTCTGGTTATAAATTCTAAAATGTACCCAGATACGCAATCATTCATTCACACAAAAAAAAACACAAAGGTTATATACTGAGATGCATCATAGATACAGCTATCGCTCAGCAGAGAATAATAGATGAGTCACTAACACCCAGCAGTGCACAGTCTTCTGGCTTAGCATGTAATATGCCAACTTCAGACTGTAATTCTACATAAGACAGGTGTTTGTGGTAATCCATCCATGCTTCTTGGGGCTTTCAAGACCTTAACCATGCAGTGCATGTGCAAAAATGATAATGGTCTTCTCAGAAAGTCTCCAGCCTTACTCCTAGATAGATGATGTTCTCTGTATTAACAGAAAAAAATTATATTCACCTAGAACAAAATTTACATTCTGAATCAGCCAATCCTGGCCAATGAATCTGTATCCTACTACAGGGATTCAAACAGGCAAAATGTGTCTTGTAACAGAATAATAATTATTCTCTTGAGAACCTAACACTACTAGCAGATGATCTTAAAGTGTTACTAAAGTCATTTTGTTTTCTTAATTAAAATAACAAACATGTTATACTCACCTGCTCTGCGCAAATGGTACACACAGAGCAGCCTTGATCCTCCTCTTCTTGAGTCCCCTGGCGGCAATCCTGGCTCCTCCTCTTCTTTGTGTGTCCCCTCAGCAAGCCGCTTGTTATGGGAGGCATAAAGTGTCTGCTACGCCCTCCCGAGCTGTGTGTCTATGGAGCCGCGCTCCATAGACTTACATATTGGGACTTAGGCCCACCCCCCACTTCCTCCTCACTGTATTTGATTGACAGCTGCTCGAGTGCTGTGTGAAGAGGAAGAGAGGGAATAAGAGATGCAGCCGTGCACAGCGCTGGATCTCTTCTCCCCTCTCTTTCCCTTCACGCAGGGAAAGGGGAGGCAGAGAAATAGAAAATGTTTTTGACTTAATGCAAGGAATGCATAAAAGTAAAAACACATTTTTAGCTTTGGCATCACTTTAGTATCCGGTTTTCTTATTTTTTTTTTTTTGTTTTCTTATTAATGCTAACCTATCATGACAAAATCAAGGTGGCTGTTACAGCTGACCCCTTTTTAAAAAACCCTGGATGCCAATGTCTTTAGTCCCGGGTTCACACTGGTGTGATGTGGGAAACCCTGTGGGGTTCCCCCATCGCACACTGGATCACACCGACATCTGCAAACCGCTGGGGGTGTCAATGTAAAGTTAATGACATCCCCAAATCGGTTCGCAGGTCACAGTGTGAACTATGAAATGGTACAGGAATCGGATCACATGGGTGTGAACACCCATGCCATCCGATTCCTGTGCGGACCAAAAAAGGGCCCTGCACCATTTGTTGCGTAAGCGATTTCAGCCACACAGTTTGTATGGCTGAATTTGCATCGCACAGACATCGCACTTGATCTGCATAGCAATGCGGTGCAAATCACATGCGATGTCTGTCATCACACAAATGTGAACCCAGTCTTAGTCCTTAGTCAATGACATGAAGTATGCAGATGAGTAGTAAGAGAAAAATCAAAAGTCCTGAACTGCATACTTCTTGCAAATCACTGACTCACGACACCGAAGCCTAAATTTCAGCATAAGAGCCAGACAACAAACTATTTCAGGAGACATCAGTGGTGGCCACCTTCATCTTTTTGTCCCAACAAGTTACCTTTGACCTTTGGTAAATATGGGGTTAGGAATTCTGCCAAGAAAACGTACTACCTCCAAAATAACATGAAAAAAAAAAAAAACAAATGTTGAAGAGAAAAATTCTCAATTTTCAATGGAGGGCATATAGACTGCAATCAGCACAAGCTTGCAGTCCTCCATGGGTTTACCAGACAAAATGGTAGACTTGCCAAGCATCTATCATTAGGGAGCAAAGTCTCCATATGTTTTCAATGCATTTGCAAACACAAAATAAATTTGCCAATGAAGGAAGGACTGGTGAATCAGCAGCAGATTCTGCAACACGCTACAACAGAAGACAGCTAAAGCAAGGCAGCCCAATTCTGATAGCAATTTCTAGTTCAATAACATTTTGTGTAAATCACACTACATATAGCAGCAGCAGTAAAAATGCACAAAAATAAGAAACCTGAAAATAACTGAAGGTAGCAATGGAAGTAATTTCTACACAAATCGTGGAAAAAAAAAAAATAATAAAAAAATCAGCAGATAGTTCATAAGTCCAGTAGAAAAGGAATATCTCCCAAACAGTGAAGGGAAGAGCGTCCTTAAAAAGTTCACCATAAATTCAGTGCAACAAATAATGGTGCAAAGGTAATCAACCCGTGCTTCTTGGTGCTCCACCACGATAAGTGCATCCATCACCATAGAATAATATATGCTCTTACCAGAGGCAAGAATTAAGCCAGTTTATAGGAATAATCCTGGACAGTAATAGGACTCCAGATTCACTTTCATGATTCAACTCATTCAAACTCTGCAGTGAGTTGAGTCACTGATTCGATTCAGTGATTCACTAGCCAAGCCTACAGCGCAGGGGTCAGTATCAGACAGTTCAACAGCAGGTGGACGATTTATTACTGGCTATGTGTCACTGAGGGATGTTCTGGCTTCTTTGTTCATTACCACCATTGAATACCCTGGCTGATATACTGATATGCTGTGGAGTTCTGTTGGTACACTGCTGACACCATCTGTCCGATTACCGTCCAGGATTATTCTTATACGCTGGCTTAATTCTTGCCTCTGGTAAGAGCATATATTATTCTATGGTGATGGATGCACTTATCGTGGTGAAGCACCAAGAGGCATGGATTGATTACCTTTGCACCATTATTTGTTGCACTGAATTTATGGTGAACTTTTTAAGGACACTCTTCCCTTCACTGTTTGGGAGATATTCCTTTTCTACTGGACTTATGAACTATCTGCAGATTTTGTTCATGATTTATAACGTTTTCTGTTAATATAACGAGTCACTTTTATTTTTTAGTTTGATTTTCCACATAGTGGTTGATACTGTGGTGCTGGCAGCTTATGAGGTTCATCCTGGATGTGCAGTATAATATTTTTTTTCCTTTCTACACAAATCCTAGTATCATAGTTTGCTGTGTAAATGTGTGTTTCATATATTGGCCAGTACATGGCTCATTTGGGGAGGAGAAAATCTGAGGCATATCTCTGAGCAATCCACTCATGATGCTACTAGAGCCATTTGCAATGTGATCTCCTTTCTCTGCCAGAATACACTGCCCTCATAGCTTTATGTAGCTGGCATGCTGCTACTCTTTCAGTACTCAGTGACTAAGCCTTTCCAATAGGATAAAATACTTCAGGCTAATTTATATTTTATATGCCAAGCCTGTAACTGAATGCCTGTAAATTGATGTTTATAAGCGGGATCAGAGAGCTGTTGTTGCCTTTTTTTTTTTTTTTTTAAGGTACAAGCTCCCAACGCTCACAACTTGGCAGGTCAGTGATTCAGAACAAGTATGAGCATATCATGTATTAGGACATTTAAGTTACACAAAATCCTGACTCAGCAGTTCAGCAAAAGAAAAAGGAGAATGACTGGCCTGGTGCATGAACCCTCAGAAACCAGCACAGAACTGCAGATTTTTTTTTTTTTTTTTTATGCTGACAGGTTTCCATGAAATTATCTTAAACTCTTCAAGAAACCAGAACAATGACCCGTGGATAGTAATATTCCTGCTTACCACCAGCAAAGTCACTTCTGTGACATTTTACAGTTGCCCAGTTGACCTAAACTGTACCATGCTTGGTTCAGAAAAAGTTCTACAAGACGTTAAAAGCCCAGCAAGCGGGGCATTCACTTACAAGCCTGGCATAAAAATGCCTGGGTCTTAATCTACCTAAACAAAAAGAGGCTGTCGGCCCATAGCCTTTGCAGAAACTTCCAGGCCCAATGATCTTGGGGAAGGAGGGTCAAAAGGTTACTAACCTTTGTAGACAGAGTGTACGTAGAGATACCCTGCTATACTCACAGTTATACAACTAACTGCCCTCCCTAGGACTCTTTTTTGGGAATCACCAGCAAGTTTGATATAATATACACATTTTACTGTATATACACCGATCACCCATAACATTATGACCACCCATCATAACTTGTTGCAGCATGGACTTCACTAGAACTTTGAAGATATGGTGTGGTATACCTGAGGTAGGGTGGTACATCCTATTTGATACCTGTTACCAGACCACTATAGCCAACCTCCTGCCCCCATACCTGAGGGAGCAAAAAAATGCAGAACCTTTAAGTATTTGAACCTCGTTGACGCATTTTCCAATGGGGGCAGGGATCCCTCTGCTGGCCACTGTTCCTCGGCTGTTGACATTCCATCAAGGATCAGCAAGCAGCAACAGCCTCAACTTGGCTCTGTATAGATTTTTCAAGCCACAGCAGCAAGGCCTCACTACTGGTGCCAATCATGGGTTCTCCTGAATGTTTTGATATCGGACTAATGGCTTCAGGGCAGATATTGAAACACTAAAAAGGGCGGAATACTGGGTGTCCGGGATGGAGCAGTGGCTAGAACTTTCAATGGAGCTACTGTCCTGCCCTGCAGAATGTGTGACTCGAGTGGGTCTTCAGCACAGGAGCAGGACTTGACAGAAAAGTGCTAGGTGTCGGAGAAAAATAGACCAGACTTGGATTACAGCAGACTTCAAAACCCTAGCCGCAGCTTCCACCATGACCACCTACAGTTGTATGCAAAAGTTTAGGAACCCCTGAAAATTTCCATGATTGTCATTTATAAATATTTGGGTGTTTGGATCAGCAATTTTATTTTGATCTATCAAATAACTGAAGGACACAGTAATATTTCAGTAGTAAAATGAGGTTTATTGGATTAACAGAAAATATGAAATATGCATCAAAACGAAATTAGACAGGTGCATAAATGTGGGCACCATTGTCATTTTGTTGATTTGAATACCTGTAACTATTTAGCACTTATTAATTGGAACACACAGTTGGTTTGGTGAGCTCATTAAGACTTGAACTTCATAGACAGGTGCATCCAATCATGAGAAAAGGTATTTAAGGTGGCCAATTGCAAGTTGTTGTTCTCTTTGACTCTCCACTGAAGAGTGACAACATGGGGGCCTCAAAACTCCTCTCAAATGAACTGAAAACAAAGATTGTTCTATATTATGGTTTAGGGGAAGGCTACAAAAAGTTATCGCAGAGATATAAGCTGTCAGTGTCCACTGTGAAGAACATAGTGAGGAAATGGAAGACCACAGGCACAGTTCTTGTTAAGGCCAGAAGTGGCAGACCACATAAAATATTGGAGAGGCAAAGGTGAAGGATGGTGAGAACGGCCCACAGACCACCTCCAAAGACCTATAACATCAACTTGCTGCAGATGGTGTCACTGTGCATCGTTCAACAATTCTGCGCACTTTGCACAGCGAAAAGCTGTATGGGAGAGTGATGCGAAAGAAGCATTTTCTGCACACACGCCACAAACAGTCGCTTGAGGTATGCAAACGCGCATTTGGACAAGCCAGCTTCATTTTGGAATAAGGTGCTGTGGACTGATGAAACAAAGATTGAGTTATGTGGTCATAACAAGGGGCGTTATGCATGGCGGCAAAAGAAAGACATAAGAAAACGGCGGTACGTATTGCGGGGAACAATACTGGTGTATTGAGTTAGAAACAAAGTAGTCAGGTGTC
>BLSH010440386.1:454826-470372 GCA_018402905.1 Glandirana rugosa
GAACACACCTGACGTACGTGTACATGTCACCCCGTTTTTTCATAAATCAGTCGGTGGTCAACACGTTCAAGAGGGTGAATGTCTTTTATACTGATAACTAGTTCAAACAGGTGCCATTAATACAGGTAACGAATGGAGGACAGAGGAGCCTCTTAAAGAAGAAGTTACAGGTCTGTGAGAGGCAGAAAACTTGCTTTTTTGTAGGTGACCAAATACTTATTTTCCACCATAATTTGCAAATAAATTCTTTAAAAATCAGACAATGTGATTTTCTGGATTTTTTTTCTCATTCTGTCTCTCACAGTTGAAGTGTACCTATGATGAAAATGACAGGCCCCTCTCATCGTTTTAAGTGGGAGAACTTGCACAACTGGTGGCTGACTAAATACTTTTTTGCCCCACTGTACATGTGCATGCAGTCCACACAAGTAGCTACCAGCCTCTCCCTTGGAAATAAGGATGAGAAAAAAAAACTTACCGTACACACCGTAAATTCTTTTCAAGTTCACTGAGGGATACAGGATTTAGAGACATTTGAGTTACACTGCTGCCTACAGGAGGATTTGGATGCCGACAAAATAGGTGAGCAGCATGATAAAAACCCTCCCACTTCAAGCATGCCTATTCAAACATGCCAAGAGCAAAGACCATAAACAGAGTGAGGGGTGAGACCATGTTATCCTCAATTATCTAAAAGAAAATAATTTTAAGACTAGTACACAGGATTCAGAGATATTTGAGATGCCCAAAAGAAGTCCAACTGAGGGGTGAGCAACACTGCAAGCAAAAAGCTGTAAGAGCAATATGAGCCAATTTAGTTTCCCTAAGCTTAGACGTTAAGGTGGCTGTCTGAATCCTTCTGACAACTTTATCCTGCAAGAATTTTTGAGACTTTGCATCACACAGAGCCTTGGCAACTGAAGGCTCGGGGATGCTAAGGCTGCAGGCAGATCAGATAATGAATCTGCAGAAAAAGGTGTTAAGGAATGCATATGTCCTTTGTGGTCCAAGTCAGCAAATAATGCAATCTGGCTCATAAAATTATGCATAACTGCAGCAAATACCTCCCGGGTTAAATCTGAGGGGCCCAAACCCAAAAGAGCCAAGGAAGACTCAGAGGACTTTAAAGGACTTGAGCTTCATTTTATGTTAGATGAGGTCTTGAATAAAAAGAAAAAAAAAAGGAACAAAGATAAAAAAGGATTTGAATTAAAGAAAAAAAAAAAAGGGTGGGCAATTACATATGTCTAAGTGAAGAAGTCGTCCATCCTCTTAGGACACTAGCAAAAAAGGGGGAAAGGTGTTACACTATGCTGGTCATTTGTTTAGCAGTGTTCAAATCATCCTGTACAGGGCAGTATATCTCAAAAATGTCTCTAAATCCTATGTCCCTCGATGAATGCAAAAGAAAATAATTAATTTTAGAATGGCATATTAAATTTGATAAATGTAGCTTGGTTTAAATGAAGGGCAAGATTTTACCTCCTTGCACTCAATGGTTCTTCTGTTTCCACGGTGCTCTCTTCTGGCTGAAATCTGAAATCCTCAATGTATTCTCCAAATCGGTCATAAAGCCATTTTTGAACTCTGGAGCACATGGTTTGCTTTCTGTGCTTATCTGAAAGAGGAAGTGGAACATCGTCTGCCACAGTCAGCTACATCTTACTTTAAAAAACTTAAATTCCATGTTGAACCCAATTATAATTTAAATATGGGGTTATGCTCCATATGCATTATCTAGAATGCAAAACAAACAAGTACTTAGAGAGATTGGCTGCAAGAATAGGAACTCTATTAACGGTTACATTTAGATTTCCCAGAAGGTGGGACTGAGGTCTTTTTTTTTTTAACACAACAAACTCTGTTCACTTTGCTATAATGCTAGGTACGGCCATGGCCAAAAATATTGGCACCCCTGCATTTCTGTCAGATAATGCACCACTTCTCCAAGAAAATTGTTGCAATTACAATGGTTTAGGCATTCTCATGTTTATTTATTTTGCTTGTATAGGTAAAAAAAATGGAAAATAAATCGCTGCATCATGATGCAGCCTTGAAAGATTCTATTGAACGGCTGCATCGCGATTGCACAATGACGTTACAACGACGGGACACATTAGGGCCCTCCGAAGTGCTGTCAGGCCGGGGCCCCTCCTCTGATCTGGGTAGGGTTGTCATCTCATCCCTTTAAAACGGAGCACATTAACTACACAGGTTCTGTGGCAGATTAAGGTGGTAACTAAACTCACTTAGTGCCTTATCTGCATTAAATTAGCCTCAGAACCTGTGTAATTCATATGTGCTATGGGTTTAAAGGGATGAGGTGGCAAACCTAGATCCAGGGCCTCTGGGGGCGCCAGGGCCCCTTACCTCTTGGGGCACGGGCTTGCCATCCTCTCCAGGCACCATGCGGCGGGCAGCAGACGCAATCTCAGAAGAGCGCGACTGACTGGGCCCAGAGTGCTCTCCCATTACCCCAGGTCTGGCCTGACACTGCCAAGGGAGCAGCAGCAGGAGGAGGACGGTGGAGAGGAAGAGTTACGGAACACACCAGCTGTGTATGAAGTTGGAGGGCCCCAAGGGCAACCACCACCGACATTACCACCTCACTGCCAGCTCATCGGGCCTGACCCCATGGCACCTCAAGAGTCTGCAGAGCAAACTGCCCCCAGACCTAGGGACTGCCATCCCCAATGGACTGCTCGAGGCGACCCTGCCTGCCCTGCTCTCTGCCTGCACGATATCTGCTCCGAGTCTGAGCTCCAAATGCGTGACATCATGAGGCACATCACTCAGGAGCTGTCCGAGCTTTACTCCATCTGCAACTACCGCTACTTCATCCACAACTGGATCTGCTTCCTGGTGAGTTAGGGCCCTATAAGGTCCAGCATTCCTCCTCACCAGGGCCTCCTTCACTACAACTGGGGGGCTACAAGGCACAGCCTTCCTTCTGTCCTATTCAGGTCCTACTACACTGCACCTAGGTGAACTACAAGGCCCAGCATCCCTCTCTGTACTCACCAGGGCCTGCCACACTACAACTGGGGGGACTACAGGTCCCAGCATCCCCCCCCCTTCTAACAAGGGCCTGCTACACTGCGCAACTTGGGGGACTATATGTCTCAGCATTCCTTTTCTGTCCTTACTATGGGGTCTACTACACTGCAACCCCGGGAGGACTACAAGGCATTCCTTTTCTGTCCTTACCAGGGCCTGCCATACTGCAATTGTGGCTGGGGACTAAAGGTTCCAGCATTCCAGTCCTAACCAAGGCCTTCTACACTACAACTGGGGGGGGGGGGATTACAGGTTTTAGCATTCCTTTTTGTCCTTACTAGGGCCCACTACACTACAAATGGGGGGGGGGGCTACAGGTCCAAGCAATCCTCCTCTCCTTTCAGGGCCTACTACACTGCAACTGGGGGGATTAAAATGCTCAGCCTTCCCTCTGTGTCCTGACCAGGGCAGTAACACACTGCAACTGTGGGAACTACAAGATCCAGCATTCCCTCTGTCCTAAGCCCAGGGCCTGCTACACCACCGCTGAGTATTTGGGGGGGGGGTGTAGCCTTGAACAATTCTGACTCCTTGAATTTTTGTAGGAAAACCACGGGCAGTAATCGTGAAGCATCATGGAATCACATCGTTGACAGGATAGTCCTAATCAAATTGAATTGTGAGACCAGTGAAGATGCGCACCTCTAATTGGTATTACAAAGTGGGGAAACAAAACGCCAAATTTGACACATCCTATGCAAAACTCCAAAACTGGACTGGAAAACATTTTTGGCACCCTCAACGTAATATTTGGTGTACCACACACCTTGGAAAAAATAACTGAAATCAATCGCTTACTGTAACCAATGAGTTTCTTACACCTCTCTACTGGAATTTTGGATTACTCTTCTTTCGACAACTGCTCCAGGTCTTGATTGGAGGGGTTCCTTTTCCAAACTGCTGTTTTGAGATCTCTCCACAGGTGCTCTATGAAATTTAGATCTGGATTCATTGTTGGCCCATTCAGTACTCTCCAGCACTTTGACTTAAACTATTTCTGTGTGATTTTTGATATGCGCTTTGGGTCATTGCCCTGCTGTAAGACCCATGACCTCTGATGGAGATGCAACTTTCTGACATTGGCCCCTAAATTGCACCCCAGAACTCTTTGGTATTCTTCAGATTTCATGCACATGGTCAAGAAATCCAGTGCCTGAAGCAGCAAACCCCAAAACATCAGTGAACTTCCACTATGTTTGTAGGGATTGTATTCTTTTCGTTAAAGGCCTCATTTTTTTTCTGAAACCAGTAGAATGATGGGCTTTACCAAAAAGCTGTAATTTTGTTTCATCTGTCCACAGCACATTCTCCCAAAAGGATTTTGGCTTCCTCAGGTAAGTTTTGGCAAACTCTAACCTGGCTTTCTTATGTTTCTGTGTCAGCAGTGGGGTCCTCCTGGATCTCCTACCATAGCACCCCTTATCATTGAGATGACGATGTATAGTACGAGCTGACACCGTTGTACTCTGTGCCTGAAGGTCAGCTTGAATTTGTCTGGAAGCTGACTGAGGTTCTTTCTCCACCATTCGAACAAACCTTTGTTGCAATCTTTGATCAATTTTTATTTCGTCATGTCTAGCGAGATTAGCTACGGTGCCATGGGCTGTAAACTTCTTGACAATGTTGTGCACAGTGGACACAGGAACATCTTTGGATGAACACAGGAGATCTCTAAAGATGAACTTGTAACCTTGAGATTGTCCATGCTTTTTCACAATGTTCCTAAATCATGAGAATTCTTTGCTGCTCTCTCTTCTCCATGTGGCACAGAGACATAACAGAAAGTTTAAGTCAATTTTTCAGCATTTTAACTGGTGATTTCGATATTGTTGGCACCTGTTAATTGATACAGGCACGTTCAATTACAAATTATAGGAGCATCACAACCTTGGAATGCTATTTCTTACAATTTTGAAAAGGTGCCAATAATTTTGTCCAGTCCATTTTTTGAGTTGTGTGTGGAATGCGTCAGATTGGCTTTTTGTTTCTCCACTTTTGTGTCATACCAATACAAACAAAAGAAATAAACGTGAGAATGCCTAAACATTTGTGATTGCAACACTTTTCTGGGCGAAGTGGTGCATTTTCTGACAGAAATGCAGGGGTGCCAATATTTTTGGCCATGACTGTAGTAAGCCATATTGCCTATACTTTTCAGCAATTATAGCTGAAAATAGCCACATGGCTGAAAATAAGGATTGCCAAGGCAAACAACACATATTCTTATGTTCCCCTTTTAAAAATCTTAATTGGGTGTGTCTATGCAAATTTAGATTTACCAAGAAAGAAAGTCTCCATTCTAAAAGATGGTGGATTTAGTAGAAGAGTGGGGGATTACACTTCATCTCTCTTCTATGGTTGCTGTATAAGATAATTTTAATCTGCACAAATCATGCCACAAAAGTATCCTCATCTCAATAACACTTTGCCCATACAGGTCCATAGTCATACATGAGCACTTCTACTGTCAATGAGGGATTACACTTGACTGCTATACAGCAGGGGAGAGGCTTTACCAAGGCTCTGAATGGCATGGTCTGGGATCCAGGGCCTACCCAGACCCACAGAAAAAAAAGACATGCGGTAAAGAAACATGGGGATGCTCCAATTTTGAAATGATTGGTGTTTGATCACCATTATTCCACCTTAGAGGTTCACTTTAAACCAATGCAGATACAGATTACAAAATGGTCTGTATGGTTTAGGATATGATGAGCATATTATCAGCCCTCCTAGTTTTGCATGTGAGAAATTTCAAAAGAAATGTAAAGATTAGATTTCGTTTCTAATAAATATCAACATCAGAAAATATAGCTGCTTGAAACAAATTGGGTTGATTTACTAAAACTGGAGGGTGAAAAATCTGGTGCAGCTGTGCATTGTAGCCAATCATCTTCCAGGTTTTAGCCCCTGATCTCATTTGACATTGCTGGCAAGGGAACTGTCCCAAATCGGTGCAAAGTTGACTTTGCGGCGCCACACCAATTTCCAAAAGTATTTCCTGCACTACTTTTGGTGACTTCAAGGGTAATTTTAACAGACATCTGTGCACAAACCCGTACAGATGTCTTTCAAATCGCCCCCGAACTTGCACTGAAATGCGGGTTTGAAATTGTGCGCGCTCTGCTTAACGAGTGCTGAAGTTAGAAGCCGATTGGCCATCATGCACAGTCGTACCAAATTTTGCACTCTCCAGTTTTAGTAAATCAACCCCAGTGTTCAATAAAAGTTAATCACTGAAATAATGCTTTTATACATATATCACTGCAGAAATACCTGAGCCATTGTTCTGAGACTGTCCCCTTGATAGTTGCTGTGCAGTAGATTCTTCAGTCCTAGAAAGGTAAAGAGCAATGTATCTTAAAAATCTTGCAGCTAGTCGTGCTGTGCACACAAAACCATGGTAGTTTTTAAAAAGGTGCGATACACCAGCTGATCTTTAACCACTTCAATACTATGCACTCAGAACACTTTACTACCAGACCAATTTTCAGTTTTCAGTGCTGTTGCGCTTTGAATGACAATTGCGCGGTCGTGCGCCGCTGTACCCAAACAGATGTTTTTATCATTTTGTTCCCACAAATAGAGCTTTATTTTGGTGGTATTTGATCACCCCTGCTGTTTTTATTTTTTGCGCTACAAATAAAAAAAGACCCAAAATTTTGAAAAAAAAAATTTCTCTATTTTTGTCACAAAACTTTGTAAATAAGTACATTTTCTCCATCACTGGTGAGCACTGATGAGGCTACACTGACGGGCACTGATGTGGCAGTACTGATGAGGTGGCACTGATGAGGCACTTATATGCAGCGATGGTGAGCACTGTTAGGCGGCACTGATAAGCAGCACTGACGGGTACTGAGAGGTGGCACTGATATACAGCACTGATGGGCACTGATATGCAGCACTGACGGACACTGCTAAGTGCCACTGATGGGCACTCATAGACAGCACTGATTGGCACTCATAGGCGGCACCGGGCACTGATAGGTGGCACTGATGGGCACTGATAGGTGGGCACTGGTAGGTGGCAATGGTGGGCACTGATATGTGGCACTGGTATGCATTGATAGGGGCACTGATAAGGGCACTGGTAGGCATATACAGTGATAGGGGCTCATTCCCTGGTGGTCTAGGGTGGCATCTGAAGGTTGACTGAGTGCCATCCACACTGAGCATTATGTCACTTACCTGGTGGTCTAGGGGGTTCTCCCTGGTGGTCCAGATCGGCTCCCTGGTGGTCCCTGGTCGGCTTCCTGGTGGTCCTGGGTGGGCACATCCCTGGTGGTCCCTGGGCAGGCTCCCTGGTGGTCTAGGGTGGTGATCCGAGGGAGGGCTGTGCTGATAAATCATCAGCACAAACCCTCCCTGTCAGGAGAGCAGCCGATCGGCTCTCCACTCCTCAGGTCTGCAGACCTGAGTACAGGAAAGCCGATAAACGGCTTTCCTGTATTACACTGTGACTAGCCGTGATTGGTCACATGGTAAAGTGCTTCGGATCGAAGCGCTTTACCGAGATCGGTATTGCGGGGGGGTCATACTGACCTCCCACACCACCGATCGCCGCGACTTGTTATCCTGAGGACGTCATATGACGTCCAGTCAGGATAACTAAGCCACTTCCCGGCCGTCATTTTGCATACGGCGGTCGGGAAGTGGTTAATCAATAGCAATGGAAAACAGATGTCTGCATAATTTTATCAAAATCCACATACTCATTGTAAAATGAAAGCCCTGCTTAAAGCAGAACTACTCCACATCTGAGCACCACAAACCAAAAATGGTATTTAATTCAGTTTTAATGTTTAAAGCAAACTACCGCATACATCCATGTCTCCATGCTTTATTTTGCTGACAAATCACTTTGAAAAACACCCCTTAGCATTACTGGCCGTGGCCATCTTGAGTAAGGGCAGATGATTAACGTAGCATGTACTTCCTGAAATCCATCTGCCCTTAGCTCCGGCATGCAGGCAGGAGGGTGTGCTTAGCTAAGAAAACTCCTCCGCCCCTCCTGTCCTGAAGACTCCTGGGATGTATATCATCATTTGGCTAGGCTTTGAAAAAAATTAAAACAAGTAAATATAAAAGGGAAGTTCAGTCTTAAAGGAGAAGTTCACCTTTTAGAACATGTTACATGTTTCACCTATTTTAAGGGTTTGGTCACAGCAGGGATGCAGCGCAGTGTACCTGCAATTTTTGTCCGGGTTCCCCGCTGTTTCCAATAGACTCCATTATGGCCCACGTTTTTGGTACAATTTCTGAAAATGCACCAAAAGTCCTGCATGTTGCATCTTTGGTTGAATTTAAGAAAATGCACCAAAAATACAGGACATAACAGAAGTCTATGGCAGCCTTTCTCAACACCGAGGAGCCCTTGAAATAATTCTCCGGTCTCAGGGAACTCCTGCTAAAAATTAAAAATCTACAACTCATGATACATTAGTGTGATGGTCAATGGGAAGAATCACATGTGCAAAGTGCACTGCGTTTTGTGAATGAGCTGCAGTCTTCTGGGACCTGTGAAATTTCCCAGAAGGCTACGGGGAAGGGGGGCGATCTTTCCCGCTTAGTTTCCCCGTAGCAAACAGAGCCAGAAGTGGGAGCAGGTACCTGCCGAAACCAGCTACCTGCTGCCCCCCCGGATGCCAAATGTGGCGGGGGGGGGGGGGAAGAGTAGGTAGAAAAGCATTTCCCCTTTTAGGTGGAGCTTCGCTTTAAATGGTATAGAAAGGTATGTCCGTGCATTTCGCAAACACGTTAAGTCATTCCCATGGAGGATTAAAAATGATTGTAAAAGAGAGAATGTATTTTTCTTCAACACACAGGTTGGTGAGAAGAGGGCTACAATCTAAAGCATTTATACCTTGTGCATGCTCTCCATTTTGGCCTACAGAATGCATAGAAACTGAGATAGGGAGAAGAGATCGTAAAAATTTGGAACTTCCAATCAAAATGTATGTATTTGTATTTTAGATATTGTGTGGAAGAGTTTGGGCTCCTTCACACAGACAGTCCGCCCAACAGACTCCACTTTGTTCAGCGAGGGATCGATCCGTTGATCCCCGCTAAGCAGACAGCCGTCATCAGATCAACTGATGGAAAAAAGGGTTTCCATCCGTCTGGATTTCACAGACAGGATCGGACTGAATAGCAGCGGGTGTCAGCGGACATGTCACCGCTGACATCCGATGCCCTATATGGCTGAATGGAGCGTCCGATCAGGTCCGCCTGAAAAACTGGCAGGTGGACCTGATTGGAAAGCCCGTGTGAAAGGGGCCTTAGGTGTTCATTTCTCTCAGTCCTCACTGAAATGTTTTCCATTCACTTCCAGTTCAATGATTTTACAGGAAGTGAAACAGTTGTCACTAAACAACTCTACCTATAGGAAGATCTCCTTTAACCTATTGCCATGACATGCATACAATTTGGATTTACCCATGACCTTCTGTCCTAGTGACAACTGTCGCCATGACAAATAGTAGGAGTACATCTTCCCCAACAGGGACAAAGACTGTACTGTAAATCATGATCCTAACCCTTCCATACTTAAATCAAAATCCAGAAAAAAAAATGGCTGGAGTTATACTTTCAAGACCTCAAGGATATCCTTAAAATATAAAAAGTCCACATGTGGCGCTAAAAAAGTAAAACAGGCCTTTAAAAAGAAAGGGAAAGACGAAATCCCAACACCAGCTTCAATATGTGTTATCAGCACTCCACACAACGACAATCAAATCTCCTTACCAGAAGGGAAATAAGGCATGTATGATCAACAGTTCCCACTGCAATCACTTCATAAAAAGCTCAGTGATGTGGCAGCTTGGAGGAAAGGCTTGCTTCAATCACCTCTCTGCATTGTAAAGTCGACTAGGACTTGGGATAACCTGGCTCACTTGTGTAATCGCTCTCAATCATGAGGGCGATGTCACCAATAAAATAATAGCGATGCAGCATATAGTGAAGCCGTCTGGAATGTAGAAACGATTTATTCAAATTGTACTTCCATCACAGAAGTAAAAACAAACATTGGCACGTGTGTGTTCATGAAATGCCGCGGCTCTCAGCGTCCTCGTCTCTCCTAAGCCCGACTGACGTGTTTCGTCCAATGGGACATCGTCAGTTGTAAACCCGTACCTATAGTGACTAGCCTCCAGTGATACACAGGGGTGAAACAAAGCCTTCTACATAAGTTGTACCTGTGTATTTGCAGCCATTTGTCCTGTATATCCTTATAAAACTCAAAGATAAAAATGACTTTTCACTGATGCACAAGGAAGGGGGAAGAGAGTTGCAGTTACACTGTACAAGAACTCTGTTAAGAACTGATTGGAGGGAGGGAGGGGACACCCCCCCCCCCCCCTTCACACAGCCCACGGGAACACAGCTTAGGCTGTCAATCAGCTGGAGCTCCCTCCCATCACCTTTTTATCTCTTGGTGTCAGTAAAACTTGTCAAAAGTGACTTGTACAGATAACAGAGAAACTAAACAGAGAAATGAGAAACATGTGCTTTGTTTTGAGGGTTGCAATCACTTATGTGCAGGAAATTCGCTTAAAGCAATAGAAATGTGGATTATCGCCTGCATTTTAACAGTTACACTTGAATTGCTTGAACAGCGCAAGCAGAATGAGCCATTGTATTGTTCCTTAGGAATGCAAGTATGCTTCTAGACTTAACTGGCTTCTCAATCCTACATCAGTCAGTTTGTGCACCAAAAACCTATACAGTACACAAATATAATGTCTGTTGGTGAAACATTTTGTTTTATTGTGGCATCCATTCAAGGCAGCTCCTCAACATTTATGAAACATGCATGAAGTATACTGTAAATTATTATTTATTATACAGGATTTTTATAGCGCCAACGGTTTGAAGGCAGATAGTACAGTTACATCACAATTTGGTACAAGAGGAATCAGAGGGCCCTGCTTGTAAACTTCATTTACTTATACAGTACAAGAACACTTCACACTAAAGAGAAGTAGCAATAGTCTTTAATACTGTGAAAAACTGGGCATATCTGTAAAATCCCTTTCTTGGAGTACATCAGTGGGCACAGGAGAATTATTTCTTAGATTGTTGGGCTATGCTCCACTTCCAGGTGACTGGACACTGGGAAATTGAAACCCTGACATTGCCCACTATAATCACTCCCATTGCCAGTATTGCCCCAGTTTTGTCAGAAAGCAGACTGAGTGAAACCAGTGGGGAGGGACTTGTGTCCGGCAATGTTTTCCATAAAGGAATTTCACAGGTTAAGTAAAAAATCCAATCCTACATCGTAGGGCACAGGAGAGTTTGACTACTGACACGCCCAAAAGCAATATGATGAAGGGCGAGCAACAGTAAAGAGCTAACAGGCCCAACAGTAACTGTCCTCTTAACATAAGAAAAGGAAATTAATGACAAGGCTCTTACAGTGCCACCTGCAGAACTTTCTGACCAGGGCTAGTCTAGCGAATGTATAAGCAGATGACCAGGTGGCCACCTTACAGAACTAGGAAACCTGGGAAAACTTGTAGCCAATGGATGCAACATTTTGAGCTCATACATTGGCGATATTTTGGATAAACACATCTGCAAAGGCCATTAAGCATTCCTCTACATGCATAAGTGGGGGCACCCCTTCATTGGAAAGAGGGTTTGTTGCCTGTCTTTGTGAGCTTGGACTCCAGGACTTTTTCCAAAAGGACTGTTTTCTGTTTTGCCCCCAAGTTATGAAAAAAAATGAAAGGAAACAATATTTTTTCCAGACCAAGACAACTTCTGCCACTGCTTTAGAAGAGAATGGCTGCGCTTTCCTCCAAATGTTTGGTCCACAGAGTCTTTAAAAAGAGTGGTACATCATCCACCAATACAGCAAAGGTTTTATTCAAGCAAGACACCATAAGGTCCACAGCAGGGACAAACCACTTTCTGCAGAAACTGTCCTCCATTGTGTATTGTTGTACAAACCACTTAATGCAGCCTTTTTCAACTAAGGCACCTTGGCAAAATGCCTACAAAATGCCCGAAAATTGTATACAAGCCAACAGGTGGATTAGGCCCATCTTACACAAAGCCACAGGTTTTCATTGTGCACCATTACAACCTTTCAGCTGTGGGCACCCTAACAACCAATGACCTCATTGATTGATAGGGGAGACGTCAGGTGCCTGCACAGCAGCCTTGTTTGCCCTTCACCTGTCACCTTCCATCAGCACTGGGGTTACATTAGCGGAGGAAAAAAACTGAGGGGGAAGAGAAACCCTGGAATACAAGCCAGTAACAGAGTGCAAAGGTGTATTTTCTTTGGCAGAATAAATCACCTCTAACTTTGCGTGTCCTATGTGTGTGGATGTAGCGGTCTTACCCTTGGTATGACAATGCACCAGAAAAACTGGGCACTTTCTAAAACCCCAACCCTGATACCTTAGGCTCCAATGGTTCCAGTAATGTACATTATATACAGTTCTTACAGGTCTCCTCTGTGAGAATACTCACTGTGGACCACTGAGATGGAGACATGAGAGGCCTGGGCTTCCCAAGAGGATTGTTCTGCCTCAGAGGAGTCTGCTTCCTCAGACCCTGCCTCTACCACTTCCTCCACACCCAACACAAGAAAGATTGGCAGGGGCAAACCACAAGGTAACTCCTGTGGGGATAGAGATCTAAACCATACAATCTTATCGCAGCAAATTCCTATGGATATCCACTAACTGTTTCAACATTGTGGAAAGTCAGATCAAAATTCCCCTTTGGACGCAAAAGGACGGAACTCCTGAAGAAGTCAGTGCAATACCAGATACTGCATTACAGCCAGAGCAAGTTTTCATCCCATAAATTGTTTTTGGGGGAGGGGGGGCATGTCAGCCAGCTGAAATAAAGGAGCTTAAGCCCCTGGTCGCAATCCCTCTAGTAGAGACCAAAATGCAGAAGTTGCACCAGCCTAGTGCATTATCCTAATGGTAGTTTAATAAAACTAGATAAAAAATAAAAAAAAAAACACACTTACAAACAATATAGGTTCAAAGCAGATCAAATCACTATATCATGGCACTGTAGTAAAACCCAGAGTGATCCAAAGCCAAAGACGACGCTGTTCGGGATCCCAAAGTGGCGTACACATTTCGAGTGTAGAGCCTCTTCTTTTTTTTGAGTCTATTCTGCAAAGCGTAAGCCAATTTTGGATCCTGGAGAGCATCTCCTTAGCAATGGACCACTCTGTCTTACTTACCCCTGTGCCACAAGGTAGTGGCTTGATATGTTGTGAACCCATATTGTTTGCGAGTATGTTTTTACCTACTTTTATTAAACTACCCTTGTAATAATGCACATTGGTCTGGTGCATCTTTTGTTTCTTCTCTTGCAGTTGCTATCTGGATTACCCCAGTCGTTAGAGGGCAGAAAGCCTCGACTTCTTCCCTAGTGGTGCCTTAAAGTGAATATACGGGAGGATTGTCCTAGAGCCTATCTGGCTCCCACTTAACAACTGTACATTTATCTTCTCTATTAGCACATCCCCCACAGTTATTACCTCTTGTATCTCTTGACCTTCCCTCTTAGATTGTAAGCTCTAACGAGCAGGGCCCTATGATTCCTACTGTATTTAACTGTATTGTATTTGTACTGTCTATCCTCAAGTTGTAAAGAGCTGCGTAATCTGTTGGTGCTATATAAATCCTGTACAGTAATAATAATCCACCACACTCATGCGCAAGAGGTTTTGAAACCTTTTATTTCCCGATCCCCCTAGTGCCAGATACAACACGCTTGCCAGGCCCACAAGGGGGGCACAATATTCAATACTAGTATCAGCACCAAGAAGGGGAGAGGAAAGCTCATCAGCATCCAATCACCTGGAGGTTTCAGGTGTGGCATTGTGGCCTGTGCTCTGCAAGAGCTTCAGCAATTGTGTCTTGCTCGGCTAAGGTTTCAAAGCAAAAGGGCTGATTCCAAGATGAAACCCGCCTGCCTCTGTGCCGCAGAACATGCTGGAGAGGGTCACACCTGTGCACTGGTGCTGCTGCACCTGTGCAATAATGCAGGCAGGCAGCACATTTGCAGTGATGCCACCAAGCCATGCCTGAGCAGAAGAGGGGTCCTTGAAGCGAAGTACACGAAAACAGGGTAGAGCATGCCCTGTAATAACAGATGCCCACAGCACCCTCTATCAATACCAAAATGGCTAGGAGACAAAACACAAGGGTGACACCCCCCAACACAGGGGCACTTACACATTAGACTTCGCTACCAAGTCATTAATTCAAATCAGTGAATCAACTCCTTTACAGAGTTCGAATGAATCAAATCATGAAAGTGAATCTAATTTTTTTCATTGTCAAAATTCCTCCCTTTTCAAAAGGAATGAAGGCGGGAACTGAAAACAGAAGCCACAGCTCATGATTTGTAAAGTAAGTTAGAACACAAGCAAGACAGTCTCTGAATGAAATCACACAGCACACAATATTTAGTTTTGTAACATCATGAGCAGTGTGAGCAGGTAAATGCCCTGTGTTTGGGGTGTCATAAGCATTGCATTGACACCCGCTGCAGATTGCAAGGGCAGGGAGTTTTGAATGCAGTGTGGGAAACACTCACAGAAAGCAGGTTTCCTGCATTGTGCACTGGTGTGAATGGATCCTAATACAGTTTTGCATAACAATACACATTTCATGTCGGATATAGTTTTCAGAAGCTTTAAACTAATAGAATTATTTGAAATGTACTTTATATTTACATATATCAATTTTTTGGGGTATTTGTGTTTCTTCTCCTGATGATTTCCTATTAATGTATGTGAGTAATTATTGAGTGCATCAGGGCAGGAGTTTATGATCCTAGCTTAGCTTGGAGGAAATGAGATCTGATACAAATGACTTATAAGAATCACTTTGCCCCAAGTCAATACACAAAGCAAAACTAAAAAAACAGCTCACTATTCACCTTCTCCAGGATATACCCATTAGGGTCTTCAAGGACTGCACTGTGCCGCAAAAGACCTCAGCCCTGGACTTGTAAAGCATCTGATCAGCTAACTCACAGATACAATTGATTGACACATTTAGCACCACATGTGAGACTGAGTGCCAAAAAAAGTTTGCAGGCTGTGCCCATTCTTCCAACAGGGTCCAATTCATTCACTGTGCCTTTGGCATAACATACATAGGGATCAACCCAGAAAACTGCAACTGCTGTAAAGCACGGAGTACTCACTTTTTACAAAAACACAATAGTAAGTATAAGAGACTTTTTACCGGTTCTTTAGTATTTAAGACGGTCCCATACATTTGGATACTCGTGTTGACATGAACTTGACGGAAAGAGACGACTTGGAGGCACGAAATGTCGTCAACGTCAAAAGACCCAACTAGGGATACATACAATACGGTTTCCGTGTCACTTACTTAACCTGGGACAACCTTCTTACCCGTGTCGGACGTTTGAAAAAAACCGTGAGTCAGAGTGTACACCACGATTTACACAGTTAGTTAACATAGACACTCA
>BLSH010440386.1:470449-481006 GCA_018402905.1 Glandirana rugosa
AGGACAGGACGGGACGAAAAAGATATCCAAGGAATTGAGAATGCCCATCAGCAGTGTTCAAACTCTAATCAAGAAGTAGAAAATGAGGGGTTCTGTTGAAATCAAACTGTCAGCAACTGGTGCGACCAGAAATATGTGAACTGCACAGAGAATGCCAGACACAAGTATAAGTGAATAAGGTGATTTATTAAAAAAGATAAGTAAATGGTGATCCAAACGCACATCTAATATAACAAACAGTGTAACCAACCAAATAACAGAAATAGTGAAAACTGCCTAAATAGGTAAAGGGAAATGTCCAAAAAGGTAAACGAAGCCAGGCCAGGGTCATACACGGGAGATCAGTAGAGGGGGCAGGGAGCAGGGCAGGACAGGAACAGGGAGAAGATGCTGGGGAATTCTGGGAGAAGATCAGGCTGCAGACAGGGGTCCCGAAGCAGATTCAGGATACAGGATTCAGAGGCACATGGAGACGAAACACCAAGGCACTAAGCATATGGTAGACAGGGTTTAAATATCCTTCCTGTAACGAGCATCAGGTGGGGACTCATGGGCCTCTGATTGCTGGGAGACACCCGCTGGTGGACACTGGAACTGCAGCCCATGGATCCAGGAGCCACAATGCCATCACCAGATGAGCCCTTTACTGACACCCGCTGGTGGACAACGGAACTGCAGCCCATGGATCCCTGAGCCACAGCGCCACCCGCTGGAGGGAATATTCCTGACACAAACCATGGTTGGGTACACCAACTGAAATTTCAGCCACAATTGCCCAAGAAAATTGTATAGAATGCTAAGAAAAACCCACAAATAACTTCAGGACTCTCTGAAAACATGTGGTGTGGCTGTTTCAAGATGCATAATAAGAAGGCACTTGAAGAAAGATGGGCTGCATGATCGAGTCACCAGAAGAAAGCCATTACTACGCAAATGACACAAAGTATCCCGCTTACAATACGCCAAACAGCACAGAGACAAGCCTCAAACTTTATGGCACAAAGTCATTTGGTGTGATGAGACCAAAATTGAGCTTTTTGGCCACAACCATAAACCCTACAATTGGAGAGTAGTCAACAAGGCCTGTGAAACACGGAGGTGGATCACTGATGTTTTGGGAATGTGTGAGCTACAAAGTCACTGTAAATTTGGTCAAAATTGATGGCAATATGAATGCAGTACGTACTTGAACATTCCAACATAACAATTATCCAAAACACAAGGCCAAGTGGCTACAGCAGAATGAGGTGAAGGTTAGGGAGTGGCCACCTCAGTCTCCTGACCTCAATATTATTCTGGGGAGATCTCAAATGTGCAGTTCATGCAAAACAGCCCAAGAATTTCCAGGAACTGGAGGCTTTTTGCCAAAAGGAATGGGCAGATTTACCATCTGAGAAGATAAAGAACCTCATTCACAAATACCACAAAAGACTTCAAAGAAAAGTTTGTGTTATCATTCATATTCTCTGAAAAATGGCCAAGAAATCAAATTCTGCCAGGGTATGTAAAGTTATGAGCACAACTGTACATATTTATGCATCAAAGCTGAAAAAGGGCTCTCCGCAGACAGACCCATCACCTACAGGCACTAGCAAAAAACAAAGGCAATGCTGGGAGTGGGAGGGGGATTTGCTTTACAATTTGTCAGTGTTCAATGACCTGGATGTGGAGCATTAGGCCTCATGCACACAGACGTTTCTTTGACGCCGGCGTTTTTTGCAGCTCTCCATGTTAGTCAATGGACCCATAAAAATGCCAACATTTTTGAGCTGTAGATGGCGTCGGCGTTAGTGAGCTGAAAGTAGAACCCACGGCCAGCGCGTTCTGAGGCTGTAACGTTTTGGCGTTTTTTGACGCTGACGCCGCAAAATGCTCACTAACGCCAACACACGCCAACTAACGCCGTAGCAGCGTTAACCGACGTTTTTTGATGCCGACATTTTTAGGTTGAAAATAGCAGAGGAATGATTTTTTTTTTTTTTTTAAAAACGCCTTATTGACGCTGACGCTCACTAACGCCGATGCATAACGCCGAAAACCGCTGATTTTTTTCCTTGACATCGGGCCCGATGTTTTGTTTATTTTTTAAGCAACGTGTGTGTATGAGGCCTAATAGTCCAAGAATTGACTCTTGTATCCAGTAATGTATGATTAGGAAATGTAAAACATTTTCATGTTTCTACATATAAATGATTGATATGCTATGCTTAACGAAAAGGTTAGGCTATGAACAGGAGATTTTTAGGAAGGTTACTTGAACTTCAAATGTTTCTGGTGTGGACTTTCCTGGTCATTTTCATATCTGCAGTGGTCATTAAAATTATACCTGGACACCGTGCCACGGAGGTCCTTTCTACATAGGCATAGGCACTTTCTATTGTAGGATGAAATCACTTGTGTCATTTTCAATACACATTACACAGGCATGTTTCACTGTTGTTACTACCAGGATAACTTCTCAGAGAAATGCAATCAGTGGACTACAAGCATATGAACAGGAAAAAAAAAACAGGAAAACAGCAGCACTGCAATGCAACAAGGGATTAAAAAGAGTGAAATCTGTATAAAAAAAAATAGAAAACAGTTGATGACACAACGGGTTGATTTACTAAAATTGGAGAACTCCAAATCACAGCTCAGCACAGAAACCAATCAGCTTCCAGATTTTTGTCTAAGATTAGTGATTGTAAGCAATCACCTTGTAAAACAACCCATTTAGTTTAAAATAGAAACGAAAGGCAAAAAGTTTGTGTAAAGATATAAAAAAAAAAAAAAAAAAAAAAAAATAAAAAAAAAAAACACATACATTATAAATACCCTTTTTCCTTTTTATTTTTAGAATCAATCACATTCCCACTGTTCTCAGCTGCATAAGAGCTGCACAGTTAGAGAACTAGCCACGGTGTGTTCTCCTGCCTAGTGTAGTCAGTTTTTAACCACTTACCAACCGGAAGGTTTTCCAGCTTTAGGACCAGAGCACGTTTTGCGATTCGGCACTGCGTTGCTTTAACTGACAATTGCGCGGCCGTGCGACATTGCACCAAAACAAAATTTGCGTCCTTTTTTTCCCCACAAATAGAGCTTTCTTTTGGTGGTATTTGATCGCCTCTGCGTCATTTCTGTTCGCCGCTATAAACAAAAGAAGAGCGACCATTTTGCAAAAAAACCCAAATTTCTTACTTTTTGCTAAAATTCAAATCCAAAAAAAAAAAAATATAAAAAAACATTTTTTTTCACCGTTTTTGGCCAATTTATATAATTCCTCATATTTGTGATAAAAAAAAAATCGCAATCGGTGTTTATTGGTTTGCGCAAATGTGGCCGCGTTTACGGATGATGAGAATTCATTTCTGGGGTTTTTATTTTTTTTTACTAGTAATGGCGGCGATCTGCGATTTTTAGCGGTACTGCGATATTTCAGCGGACATGTCAGACATTTTTGACACTTTTTTGGGACCAATGACATTTATTCAGCGATCAGAAATTTAAATGTCCACTGATTACTGTATAAATGTCATTGGCAGTGAAGGGGTTAACCTGCAGGGGGAGATCAAGGGGTTAACTGTGTTCCCTGGGTGTGTTCTTACTGTGGGGGGGTTGGGCTACCATGGGCATGAGAGATCTAACTGATCCCAGTGACAGGGATCAGTAGATCACCCATGCCCCTACTAACAGAGTGGGGAACCCCCGTGTTTACATCGGCGGTTCCCCGTGGCCGCTCATCGCGGCTCGCTGGCGGACATCGGGTCTGCCCGAGCCGCGGGGACACTCCTCAGGAGTGCAGCGGGTGCGCCCCCTAGTGGCTATTTGCAGATCGCCGTCTATTTACGGCGATTCGCCCTAAGCATCCCGACTGCCGCCGCGAAAACACGGCGCGCGGTCGGGAACTGGATAATAGATTAGCAGAGGGACTGGTAGGAAGACCCAGGATTTCACACAAAGGGAGCAAAAAAAGGGAACAAGCGACTTCTTTATACATGGTACAGTAGGCACATATCAGCAATATGAAATGTTGGGTTTACATAGTAAATTAGTTGACAACTATTTTCATAATCGATTAGTTATTGATTAGTTGTTTCGGCCCTACTTAGAACCCCCAAACATTATATATATTTTTTAGCAGATATCCTAGAGAATAAAATGGAGGTTGTTGCAATATTTTATGTCACACAGTATTTGTGCAGCGGTCTTTCAAATGCAATTTTTTTGGAAAAAATACACTTTAATATATTTTTTTAAAAACTAAACAGTAAAGTTAAACACGTTTTTTTGTATAAGGTGAAAGATGATGCTACGCCGCAAGAATTGTGATCTTCATTCTAAGCAAAAAAAATTATGATTCTCGTTTTAGCCAGAATCGTGCAGCTGTGCTGTGAGGTGGAGGAGGGGAGATGAGGCAGCTGGATATGCTTTAGAACGGTCTATGTCCTCTGATAAAGCCCTGTGTACCATCAACAATTACCACACTTTATGTGCAGCTGGGCTCCAGTATACTGGAGCCCAGCTGCACATAAAGTGTGGTAATTGTTGATGGTACACAGGTGACCAGAAACCAACCAAACCAACGAACAGTCACCGTGGGGGGACACACATGTAGGCAGGAAGTGGCTGCAAAGAGGCAGCAGAAGATCAGCAGCACTGGAATACTACTTTCACAGTTTCCTTGAATTTTTTTTAAAGTGTCACTAAAGCTACTTTCAGACTGCATCCGTGGTAAAACCCGGCTAGATTTATCAGTGTTTTACCGTTGCTGCAGCGCCCCTTTTCAGTTGGAAGCACGGCGCTTTTAACCCCTGCAAACGGTTAAAACTGGGTTAAAAGTGCCGGCGCTTCTGAGGCGGTATGCAGCCGCTTCGATATCGCTTGCCATTCATTTCAATGGCAGGGGTGGTAGAAGAGCGGTGTATACACCGCTCACATCACCGCCCCAAAGACGGCTTTTTGTAACGTCCCGCAAGTGCACCACCCCAGTGTGAAAGCATTTAGGCTTTCACATTGGGGTGGATTGGGGGGGGGGGATTTTCGAGGCGCTTTTAGCTAAATAGCACCTGTAAAGCACCTCAGTGTGTGAAAGTAGCCTAAGGCTTCATTTACATGTGCAGTTGGGTGGTGAAAATGTGCAGTAGAGACATGTTTTTGCCACCCACCAACGGCCACCCTTAAGCTGCATTAGGCAGCAGATGAGGGCATTTTACAAGCTGCAGTCACGATGCATTAGGTATAATAAGGAGTTTCCCCCTAACAGGTTTTTAGTGTCACTCTTTCTGGCCAGCCTATAACCCTGATGCAACAATGTTACGTTGGAGTTATTGACGGGCTGCTCTGCTGTGAGTAAATTAGGGTTGGGGGGGGCGCAAATTACTTGCCTTACCTGGGGCGCTGACAACCCACACTACGCTAAAGAAAAACTGGCTAACTTTTTTAGCTGGCTCCCAGATTCAAGCCAAATTTGTCAAGCCCTGGTTTACATACTCTTTAATTCAACAAGCTGAAGTTAGAAGCTGATTGGCTACCACGCACAGCTGCACCAGATTTTGCATGCTCCAGTTTTAGTAAATCGACCTGAAGGTGCTTTAGCAAAATTGTCATGTAGCTAAGGTTTATGTCTATTTTAGTGAAGAAACAGAAAGCTAAGCTTCCATAAATTCATTGTACAGATACTATAGTGCTGGTCAAATACCTGTCTTATTAGACAAGACAGCTAGTTGGCAATCTGCCCCAAAAGTCACATCATATGAAAGTCTGCTAATATGACAGAAAATTGTAAATGCAAGCAAACCGTTCTTATACATTAAGTATAAAGATGTCACCAACATTTTTCCTACCAATTATAACCAAATGGATTCAGCAACATGCTAATTTTGGAACCGCTAATACAGATATTCCAAGCTGATATAGCTACTCAAACATCCAGTATCCACAATCCGGAAACATTAACATTTATCTGCTGTACAATTAACATTGTTACAACAAAAACAAATGTTTTCATACAAATTTACACATATCTTGAAATGAGCATAAGGCCCCTTTCACACTTGTGTGACTTGTCCTGCGATATTAGACTGCAAAGTCGCATGACAAGTCGTTCCTCATGATTTCCAATGACAACCATTCATATCTGTACGACTTCAAAGTAGTCCCTGCACTACTTTGGTCTGACTTTCATGCGAGCTGAGGTCCATTGACCTCAAGATTGCACAGGCATTCCCTGAAATCGCTCCCTCAAAATCACGCAACTTTCAAGTCGCGGCAGTGTGAAAGGGGCCTAACTCTTTACACAAGCCACATGCATACAACTATGCCCATGTAGAAAGTTTCCATATGACTGGCAATATACTATTCACAGACCAGCAAATCTATCAACAGTTAGGCCTCATACACACGGAAGGTTTTATAGCCGCGTTTTTGAGCCCTCACCCCCCCCCCCCCCATGTTGAGGGCATGCGGCCTGGTTTTGCTCGCTCACCCCCTCCCCTTTCCTGTCCTGCTGGGCTGGGTGCTCAGATAAGAGTTTGGAATGGATTTTGGGGGGGACCCCAAGCCATAGGGAACCATTGATTTTGAACAGAGACAAAGAAATGCGGCTGATGGCTAGCGCGGATAAACGCGCATTGACGCCAATGCAAAACACTGATAAAAATCATATTTTTTAATGCAGCTTTTTTCCTGGCATCGGTACTAGCTTTACAGCTCGTTTTTCATAATGCCCGTGTGTATGTAGCCTCATTACAGATCACTGTCAAGATGGCCCCTTTGCCATGCTTTGTCTGGGCATTTGAGACAACAGTGGTAACCCAAAAGAAAGATATAACTATGGAAAAATAAAGTTTATCAAAATCTAATTTACATAATCCTTATAACTCCGCCACACAAGAGGTTTACCCCAAATCCAAAGAATTGTACATCAAATTCTAAACTAGAGATAGCCATGTAATATAGAGATCTTAAAGCGGTGTTAATCCCAAAAGAAAACATTATATTGCAGCTTACCAATTCTTAGATGCGATGGCTGCATTCATTGTTTATGGGCTCTCATTCTTCTATTTCCATCTGGTGATCTGACCAGTAAGGCCTCATGCACACTGAATGCTTTGGCCATCTCTCTTAAACACCTTTTTTCCTGGCAGTGGTGTTTTGGCAGAAAAAACACTTGAGGCTTGGCACATCAAGCACTTGGGCATGAACTCATTTAATTGGCCAGTATAATTTAAAGGATATGGTACCATCAAGCAAAAGAACAGTGATATGAACCGCATAGTCAGTGGCAAATACCATATAGACCAGGCATTAAATGGCAGACCGCGGTACACATCTGGACCAAGTCACTGTCCAATCTGGACCACCGTGGGCCCACCATTTAGGAACCAGTTCGGTCCTGCAGCCGACACCCCTGTCCCCCCTTACAGAGCCCACAGGAGGAGGCTAGAGAACGCTGGACAGAGGGCAGGGGCTGCCCAAGTTAACAAGCAGGTGATTGGTTGTCAAGATGGATGGCGGTCCTAGTAACTGATCACCAGCTTGTAGCTCCCACCCTCCGTCCAGACCTGCTGTGCCTGCCGCCATCCTGCCTGTCTCGGTCAGGTAGGACAAGAAGAGGGAGGTGTGATGTGAAGGGGGAATGAGAGGAAAGTGATGTAAAGGGAGGGACTGTTATGTGAAATGGAGCCTGACGATGCTAGTGTAAGAACAGGTTTGCATTAAGAGGCTTGGTTCAATCTGTGCATCCGTGTCTGCGCATGCACCACGCTGGTAGGGCAGCCAATTCATTTTAATGTGCTGCCCTACCCGTAAGAAAGGTTAAGAAGGCCATGTCCTAACTTTTTTTTTTTAAATTGTGCCACACCAAGCTGCATGCCATTTGCCACGCAAAGAAATGTGTCATAGGTGCTGATGTATGGGGGCGCCATTAAGAGTTAACGCCACCCCTGCACATCTGTTAAAAGGGCAGAACGTTTCTCTGGGGGTTGGAAATTAGGGTGATATCGTGCACGTTCCCCAGCAGCAGAAATGTGAACCTAGCGGAGAGTGGGACAGCAATGAGAAGGATCTGATCATCGCACATGTGATCTGGACCTCTGCTGGGAAAATATTTTACTGACTGGACCTCTGAATGACCTAATTCAATACCCCTGATACAGACATTATTGCCATATCTTGTCAAATGAATAATTCAGTGAACAAATTTAATACAAAAATCAGTTCCCATATTTATATGGCCACTGTAAATTTTGCTAGCTTAGTGGATTATCAGAGACTTTACGGAATTACAAATAAAACTTGACTTTTCCATTGGAAGTAAATGAGGTGTCTTCTAGCTTTCACTTCCATTGTACATGCTTGAACCCTTTCTCAAACATGTATTAACAGCTGGCGATCATCCACAGAGTGCTAAGATTTGAACTTGATGCTTATTACTCCAAAGAAGCCATTTGAATGCCAGAGGGTCATATCATCACATTTCTTACACAAGCTAGAATGTACTCCCAAAAGCATAAACTTGTCAAGGTGCATCACAGCATATCCTGAGAGGTACACACTGTACACGAAAACAAAGCTACCAAAAATGTTGCCATTTATGTGTTCTCGGTACAAATAGAGATCTATTAAAGTGTCATTAACCCAGACTATGAAAAACTCTCATTACATGCTATATAACAGAGTGTTCATACTCACAAAGCCACTAAAGCAGGGGTAGGCAATCTCGGCACTCCAGCTGTGGTGAAACTACAAATCCCATCATGCCTCTGCGTCTAGGGGTCATGCCAGTGATTGTCAGGGTCTTGCAATGTCTCATGGGACTTGTAGTTTCATCACAGCTGGAGGGCCGATGTCTCATGGGACTTGTAGTTTCATCACAGCTGGAGGGCCGAGGTCGCCTACCCCTGCACTAAAGCATTTGTTTTGTGTAAAGTGAAATGTGCCTGGTAGATAATGCCTTCAGCTGTCCCTCCCATCTTTTGTGTGTCCCCATTGCACCTTGAGATTGTGTAGACCAGCTGGTGGCCTCCACTGAGCATGCCCTTCTATAACCTAATAATTTCCTCCTCATTTGTGCAGCCCATGAGCATTGGATGTAGTTGCCATTGGAACAAAATGAAACCTATCATGAATCATCTTGGACTCTACCTACACAATATAAATGCACAAAAAATACACATTTGATGTTCAATAAGGAGACATAAAACAATTATCTGATACAATTTAATTTGAATTGCTATTATGACACTTTTTTTTTTTTTTAGTCATGTGACCAGCACATGACCAACTGGGGGGGACTCACACTGTAGAGAGCACGCATACATAGCCCTCCAAAAAATCCTTCCCTACAGATGCCAAAGAACAAGGAAAGATCCCGGGACCACACAACAGTGCTGCAGGAATAAGGTACTAAGAGGATTAGAGAGAAAAAAAAAAGAAATAAAAACAGTTCCACGATATAAACCTGTATGAGTTTTTATTGAAAATATAGAAAGAAAGCATAACAATGTATTTATCCAGACATGTCCTAAAATAAGTTCCTACCTGTATGATTTATGTGAATGAATTACGTCAATTAAAAATTCTCTCGTTAGCACCACTTAGTTTCAACCCTGTGAATCATTAGTGATTGAGAAAAAAAATCTGATCATATTGTTACAAGAGAATGACTTGTTAAATGTGTAGCATGTAAAAACTGGCATGTATGGAAACCCACATTACAAAGAGTACTGCCATCAAGATGCAGCATGGATATCCCTTGTATTCTGCATGTCAAGCCATACCCTTATACAATAGAATTTGCTCCACGTGCTTTACATTTTGGATTCTTAGATATGTGGCCATTGAACACCACACTTTACCTATAACCATACCTCCTCCAACTCTTGAACTTCCCTATGAGGGAAACTTGAGGCAAGGGACAACCTGTGACGCGCCGTGGCAAAATGTGGGTATGTAATGTACATAGTAGAGGGGTCAGGAGTGTGTAATGCACAGACGGCAAGCATCAGGAGGGTGTAATTCACAGGATGCAGAGGTCAGGAGGATGTAATGGCCGAAACGCGTCTGCTTTTATACCTTTTTGCATTGCAACCACCAATAAATTAATTGCAGGAATTCGGAGTGCCGCCTTTGCCTTTACATTTATCCTGAATGCGGTGGTGAGGACACCCAGGCTGAGCACCTGTACTAGTGGACTCAGGCTTCATTGGAATACCAGCAGTACAAGGTAATTGGGACGCCTCCGTTGAGCACTGCACACCTGTATCTCAGTGTAATGCACAGAATGCAGGGATCAGGGGTGTTTGGAGTCTGCATTTTTTTACTACATACTTTTACTACATAAAGAGTGCAGGGTTGCGGGGTGCGCTACCTACAGAGTTGAGCTACGTACAGAGTTGCGGGGTGCGCTACGTACAGAGTTGAGCTACGTACAGAGTGCAGGGTTGTTGGGTGCGCTATGTACTGAGTGCAGGGTTGCGCTACGTAGTGAGTGCAGGGTTGCGCTATGTACTGAGTGCCGGGAGGGAGGGGTGAGAAGGAAGAGAGGGATGGGGGAAGGAAGGAAGGAAGGAAGGA
>BLSH010440386.1:490693-511611 GCA_018402905.1 Glandirana rugosa
GACAATGTGAACCGGCGACGGGCCCTATAAACAAAGATGAATCTTACTTCTTTTCATTGTTTGTCCGACGGACCTTATCAACAACTCTCAATCTTCCAAATATCCCGGGCAGCGGCCAAGTGTAACAGCTGTTAGATGAAGCAGAGAACGGCTCTCGCTGAATCTGACAGCTGTTTTACCATAGTGATAGAAGGAACGGCTGACACTAGCCAGGACGCGATTTCTGGTCGCCATGGCGACCTGGCGCCTGGGGTTTGTCGAGGCCTGATCAACCCTATTACCTTTGTATCATCAGCAAAGAGACATACCTTGCCCAACAAACCTTTAGTTATATCACTTACATATAGAGTTGCACGATTCTGGGCAAAATGAGAATCACAATTTTTTTGCTTAGAATAAAGATCACGATTCTTGCGGCGTAACATCTTACATATACAAAAAAAATTAGGCTGACAGCACTGTTTAGTTTTTTTTGAAAGTGTCATTTTTCCAAAAAAAAAAAATGTGTTTGAAAGACCAGTGCGCAAACACAGTGTGACATGAAATATTGCAACAACCGCCATTTTATGCTCTAGGGTCTTTGCTAAAAAAATATATAGATATATATGTTTGGGGATCCTAAGTAATTTTCTAGCAGAAAATACTGGATTTTTACTTGTAAGCAACAAATGTCAGAAAAGACTTGGTCATTAAATGGTTAAACTGAACTCTGAATTCATTCCTTTGCTAACTAGAAACTTTGTATCTCTTTGCTTCTTTTATCAGCAATGATCTCAGACTTGCCAGTCTGCCCAGATAGGAGAGAGTTGAGTCGTTTAGACTTAGAAAAAGGTTCCTAGGGAGAATATCGGGTGACTTGCATTGACAGTCAAGTAGCGCTGAGTCATCCCGCAAGTCAGTCTCCATTAACTGCACTGAAAATTGAGGTAATGCATGATGGAGATCGCAGAGAGGGGGGGGGTGAATCAAGATCGCGATTTTATTACGATTAATCATGCAGCTCTACTTTCATAAAGGTTAAATAGAACAGGACCCAGTGCAGAGCCTTGTGGTACCCCACTAGTGACTGGTCTCTGTTCTGAGTGAACCCCAAATTGCACCAAAGATGATGATTTTACTAAACAAGTGACATCTAAAACTAATACATTCCTACAAAAGGGGTATGACAAGAAGTTCATAATAGAACAAACACAAAAGGTCACGCAAATTAACAGACAGGATATACTCCAACCTGTAACAATGCTCAAGTTAAAGAAAAAGTGCAATATGGACATATTGCTGGACTATAACATACAAGAAGTTTGAAAAAATTGTAATGAAATACTGGCCAATTCTGAAAGTAGATAGACATTTGAGTAGAACTTTCTCGAAAAAAACACAATTTATATATAGAAAATGAGCTCATTTAAGAAGTTAACTGGTTAAAAAGGTTATGGACCCCCAAAAGAGAGGAATTGGCTTTTTACAATGGGGAAGGTACAATTTGGAAAATGCTTCAAATGCCAAAAAACTAAGAAAAACCCTAGGAAAAGAACAGCATTCATGACGGGAAGGAAACACAAAATAAGGGCCGATTCACACTAGTGTGATGCCAGACATCGCATGTGATTCGCACCACATTGCTGTGCAGATCATATGTGATGTCTGTGCGATGCGAATTTCAGCCATAAAAAATCCAACCAAACTCGTGCAAGACCCTTTTTTTGGTTTGCACTAGAATCGGATTGCATGGGTGTTCACACCCATGTGATCCGATTCTGCAAATCCGCTGAGTTTTGCAAAGCGATTGTGGGGTGTTATTAACATACACTCCGCAATCAGTCTGCATGACCAGGGTTGCGATGTAAATGTGGTGCAAATTTGCACGGCATCTAGTGTGATGGACCTAAAGGACCTGATTACATGCAATACTGAAGGACTAGTATACACACTGGAATGTGGATGTGGAAAACAGTACATTGGTAGAACAAAGAGGCCCCTTAAAATGAGAATCTATGACCATGTGTACAGTGGGTATAAAAAGTCTACACACCCCTGTTACAATGTCAGGTTTCTGTGATGTAAAAAAAGGAGAAATAATTTCAGAACTTTTTCCACCTTTAATGTGACCTATAAACTGTAAAACTCAGTTGAACAACAAACGGGAAAGGTTTTAGGTGGAGGGTAGTAAAAACAAAAAAATAAAATATGGATGCACAAGTGTGCACACCCTTAACCACTTGCCGACCAGCCGCCGTAATTGTACGGCGGCAGGTCGGCACGTTCCAATGAATCCCCGTCATTGTACGTCGGCTGTGGGAACGGGGTTTGTGGGCGTGCGCCTGCTTCCTTTTCACAGGAGCCGGTGCGCGTGGCCGGCGACTGCGATGTCCGCCGGCCATGCGTGATCGCTCCACAGAGAGCCACAATGGGGATCTGTTAATGTAAACAGATCCCCGTTCTGACAGGGAAGTAGAGAGAGATCTGCTGTTCCTAGTGATCAGGAACAGCGATCTCTCTCTTCTCCTAGTCACTTCACTCCCCCCCAGTTAGAAACACCTCCCTAGGGTACACTTAACCCCTTGCCTGCCAGTGACCTTTATACAGCGATTAGAGCTAAAAATAGCCACTAAATACTGTATAAAGGTCACTTGTCCCAAAAAAAGTGGCAAAAGTGTCTGATCTGTCCGCTGCAATCACGCTATATACTGCTGATCGCCGCCATTACTAGTAAAAAATAAATAAAAATGTCATAAATGTATTCCCCATTTTGTAGACACTATAACTTTTGCGCAAACCAATCAATATACGCTTATTGCGATTTTTTTTACCAAAAATATGTAGAATACATATCTGCCTAAACTGAGGAATACATTTGTTTTTTAAATTTGTATTGGATATGTATTATAGCAAAAAGTAAAAAATTTTGTTTTGTTTTTTCAAAATTGTCGTTCTTTTTGTTTATAGCGCAAAAAATAAAAACAGCAGAGGTGATCAAATACCACCAAACGAAAGATCTATTTGTGGGGAAAAAAGGACATCAATTTTGTTTGGGTACGTCGTAACATGACCGCGCAATTGTCAGTTAAAACGACGCAGTGCCGTATTGCCAAAAATGGCATGGTCATTAACCGCTTCGGATCCGCGCTATAGCCGCTTGACGGCTACAGTGCGGATCTGAAATGGTAGGAGGCTTTCAATAGACGTCCTCCCCTTTTGCTCGCGCCGATCACGCTCTAGCCACCGCCAGTGGCACGTGCCGCGTGAGCATGCCCGCGGGTCGGGCGGACTTGATGTCTGCTGGAGACCCGCGATCCCTGCACAGAGAGCCAGAACGGGGAACCGCCGATGTAAACACGGCGGTTCCCCGCTCTGTGAGGGGGGGGGGGGCATGACAGGTCTACTGATCCCTGTGACCGGGATCAGTTAGATCTGTTATGTCCCTGTCAACCCCGCCCCCACACAGTTACAACACATACAGGGGACACATTTAACCACTTCCCTGCCCCCTTAGTGTTAAACCCTTCCCTGCCAATGACATTCATATAGTAATCAGTGTCTATTTTTAGATATGATCGCTGTATAAATGTCATTGATCCCAAAAGTGTGTCAGAAACGTCAGACATGTCCGCCGCAATATCACAGCCCCGATAAAAATCGCAGATCGCCGCCATTACCAGTACAAAATAAATAAATAATAAAAACGCCATAAACCAATGTCCATAGTTTGTAGGCGCTATAACTTTTGCGCAACCCAATCAAAATACGCGTATTGCGATTTTTTTTACCAAAAATATGTGGAAAAATATATATCGGTCTAAACTGATGAACACTTTTTTTTTTTGGATATTTTAGCAAAAAGTAAAAATATTGTTCTTTTTTCAAAATCGTTGCGCTTTCTTTGTTTATAGCGCAAAAAATAAAAACCGCAGAGGTGATCAAATACCACCAAAAGGAAGCTCTATTTGTGGGGAAAAAAAGGATGCCAATTTTGTTTGGGTACAACGCCGCACGACCGCGCAATTGTCATTCAAAGAGTGACAGTGCTGAAAACTGAAAATTGGTCTGGGCAGGAAGGGGTTTAATCCGGTGCTGTGATTGGCCAGAGCTGCGATGACGTCACTCCCACACATGCGCGCGGGAGCCACTGGTCACGGCATAGGGCCCTGAAGAAACAGCACGGGCGACCGTTTCTTCAGAGCGCATGTGCCGATGATGACGATGAATATAGTAAATATCTCCTAAACGGTGCAAGTTTAGGAGACATTTACAGTACCTTCAGGTAAGCCTTATTATAGGCTTACCTGTAGGTACAATTAAAAAAAGGGATTTTATTAAAACTTACCGTAAAATCCTTTTCTCCGAGTTCACTGACAGACACAGCTCTCCATTACGTGTAGGGTTTATGCTGGTCTCACTAGGAGTTAACTAGGCAGGGAAAAGAAACAGCTGGCCTCTCCCATGGGGGCCGTCCTCTCTTCCCACATAAACCCCCTTATAGCATAGCTCTTCAGTTCGTACACAAGCCGTACAAGAACAGAGCACAGAGGGTGGGTGCTGCGTCTGTCAGTGAACTCGGAGAAAAGGATTTTACGGTAAGTTTTAATAAAATCCCTTTTTTCTCCTATCATTCACTGACAGACGCAGCTCTCCATTACGTATGGGGATGTCCCCAAGCTGTGTCAAAAAGAGGGGTGGGTAAACGCTAACAACAATACCCAACAGAACCTCTAAGGAGGCGCCAGACGCGCCTACACTGCCGCCTGCAAAATTTTGCGGCCAAAAGCAGCATCCGAAGATGCTAGCACATCAAACTTATAAAACTTAGTGAAAGTGTGAACCGAGGCCGAAGTGGCCGCCTTGCACACCTGCGACACCGAGACCTGGTGCCTGAGAACCCAGGAAGTGCTAACATAGAATGAGCCGTGACCGGAAAAGGGGGAACCTTGCCCCGAACAGAATACGCATGGGTCACGGACTGTCTGCTCCAACGAGAAATCGAGCCAACGAGGCCGCCAACCCTGTGCGTGGACCCTCTGACAGCCAAACAAGGCATCAGCTTTTCGAAAAGAAGCTGTAGCAGCCAAGTACACTCGTAAGGCCCTCACTACGTCCAAAGTATGCAACTCGATCTCTTTTGAGTGTGACAGACGAGGGCACAATGAAGGAAGGACAATATCTTCATTAATGTGAAAGGAAGAAACCACCTTCGGAAGGAATGAAGGAGAGGGTCGCAAGACCGCCTTGTCCCTATGTAGAACCAGGTAGGGAGACTTGCACGATAGTGCTGCTAATGCAGACACCGTCTGGCGGAAGTGATGGCAACTAAAAAGGCCACCTTCTGTGACAGCAATTGTAAGGAAATCTCCCTGATATTCTCATATGACGGTTTCTGAAGTACAGAAAGCACCAAATTCAGATCCCACAGAGCGATCGGAGCCTTCACCCAAGGCGCCACATGTCGCAAACCTTGTACAAAGGTACGAATCAACGAGTGTGAAGCCAAGGTCTCTGAAAAAGAATCGACAGAGCTGATATCTGGCCCTTGAGTGTGCTCAAAGCCAGGTTTTTGTTCAGGCCTTGCTGCAAAAAAGTCAGGACCTTGGACATGACATCAGAGCAAGGGTTATGACCCTCCGCCTCGCACCAAGCTATATAAGCCTTCCAGGTGCGGTGGTAAATCTTGCGGGAAGTACACTTGCAAGCCTTCCACAACATAGGGATCACTGCGTCAGTGACTCCCCTGTCTCTTAGCACCTGAGACTCAATAGCCAAGAAGTCAAAGCCAGCGAGGGTAAAAGCAGGGTGCAAGATGGGCCCCTGAGACAGAAGGTCATCTTGCAGCGGGAGCCGCCAAGGGGCGTCTGCCACCATGTGCACCACGTCGGCGTACCAAGTGCGCCCAGGCCAATCTGGAGCCACCAGGATTATTGGTATCCCCTCCGCCACTATCCTGCGTATCAATCGCGGAAGCAGTTTTAATCGGAGGGAAGGCGTACAGAAGGCGGTAACGGCCCCAGGGGGCCACCAGAGCGTCCGTGGCCACTGCCAACGGATCCTTCGTTCTGGACACAAAGGTCTCCACCTTGTGATTGAATCGAGACGCCATGAGATCCACGTCTGGTGTCCCCCATCTGCAGCAAATTTGATTAAACACCTCCGGGTGGAGAGGCCACTCTCCCTGGTCTAGCGTCTGGCGACTGAGAAAGTCTGCCTGCCAGTTCTCCACACCGGGAATGTAAATGGCAGAGATTGCCGGAATGTGACGTTCCACCCAACATAGTATCAGAGCTGCCTCCGCCGCAGCTGCTGGACTCCTTGTGCCGCCCTGATGGTTCACATACGCCACTGCTGTGGCATTGTCCGATTGATTTCGAATAGGACGACCCTGCAATCTCACCCAGTGAAAAAAGGCACAATCTGAGTGCTCTCAGCTCCAGAACATTGATGGGGAGGCGAGCCTCCTGTGCCGACCAACGGCCCTGATCACCCACTGAAGGGGCAGGAACGACTTCCCCTGAGTCAGGGTCGAGTCCCGAAGCCACCAAGCCAGAGACGCCCTAGTCTGGGAGCTCAGATGAATACGAAGGTCCAAGGACCGAGGGGACCTGTCCCACCGAGCCAAAATTGCTCGCTGAAGGAGACGAGTGTGACTCTGGGTGAAATACCTCGAACTACGAGACCATGAGCCCCAGCACCCGCATACAGAACCTGCCGACTGCAGAGACAGCAACTTGGCTGGAGGGAGAAACACCTTCGCCTGTTCTGTGTCCAGAATTAGACCCAGATACTCCAGGCGATGGGGTGGAGAGACAGACGACTTCTGCAGGTTGAGTATCCAACCGAAGTCCTGCAGCGATGTCATTGTGAGTCTCACATTCTCCTCCCAAACCGAGACAGACTCCGCTCGCAGGAACAGGTCGTCTAGGTAGGCTACCACCGCAATGCCTCTCTGTCGGAGCAACGCCAAAACCGGTGCTAGCAGTTTTGTGAAAACTCGAGGTGCTGATGCCAGGCCGAAGGGGAGTGCCACAAATTGAAAATGGAGGTCTCCCACTGCAAAGCGCAGGAAGCGCTGATGCCGCGGACGAATGGGTACATGGAGGTACGCATCCCTGATGTCCAGGGACGCCAAAAATTCCCCCTGATGAAGGGCGGCCACGACCGAGCGGATAGATTCCAACCGGGATTTCCACGCCCTGACATACCGGTTCAGGGTCTTCAGGTCCAGTACTGGCCAAACCCCCCCCCTTTTCGGGAACCAGGAATAGATTTGAGTAGAAACCTCGAAACCTCTCTTCTGGAGGCACTGGCACGATCACCCCCCTGGACCGAAAGTGCTTGGACAGCCCCAAAAAGAGCCTCCCGGCGGTCCTGTGAGAGCCCCAAGTTTGATGGGAAGAACCTGTCTGGGGGTAGAGTGTTTAACTCTAACCTGTACCCGGTGGACACCACTTCCCGGACCCAACGATCGGGAATGTGGGCCAGCCACCAGCCTGCGAATGCCAGAAGACACGCCCTCACCTGAATCCCGGGTGGGGGCAACCCATCAGGCTGAGGAGGACTTGTCCTCCACTTTTTTGGTTTCGCGCTGCCACTGCCGGTACCCGGCCCCTGCAGCAACCTTACCATGTCTACGGCGAAACTCACGCCTCCAGGCTCTGGCAAGAAGGGCACTTACCTCCTGTGAAATCCTTAATGATCTCACCCAGCCGTGGACCGAATAGATGTCCACCCTGAAAGGGAAGGTCTGCGAGACTTTTTTTTTTTTTTTTTTTGGGAAGCATGGTCACCGGACCAAAAACGCAACCAGAGTACCCGCCTGAGGATACAGCAACACTGCTACCCCTGATCACATAGGTAGTAAATCAACGGCCGCATCACCAAGGTACCTATGACCTCGGAGCAAAATACAGCCCTCTGCGGCGTATCCAGCAGGCGGCTGCAGTCGAGAATATTCTGGAGCTCCGCCATACGTTCAGACAGATATTGCGCCGCCATGGCGGACGTCAGGGCTGGCCAGAGTAGAGCCTGCCACCAGGAAGAGCGACTTTAACAGTGCCTCTGTCTTTTGTCAGCGGGGCCCTTGAAGGCAGGAACCCCTTCCAGAGGAATGGTCATCTTATTAAGGCGAGCTATCGGCGGGACACCAAGGCGACTCCCATTTTTTTTTTTTTTTTTTTTTTTTTTAAAAAAAAAGCTTACCTCAGGGGATAGCGAGCAGCGAACAGTTTGGACCTATGTCCCTTGGAGTGTGGGAGGAAACCGGAGCACCGGGAGGAAACCCACACATGCACAGGGAGGACATGCAAACCTCAGGCAGGTCATGGTTAGGATCTGAGCCAGCAAGCATTATGCTGCCAGGCGCAAGTGCTACCCACTACACCACTGTGCTGCGCTAAAAAGAATGCTGCGGACGCTGCCATTTACAATAAACAAGGTGATCAGGAAATTGATCATGTGGGTAAGCCTTGGGTGCCCTAGGGGGCCTGGAGGACCACACACACATGCGCAGAAATCTGCCATCCTGGCTCAGTCACATCGTAGTGCGATACCAATCATAATGGCGCAGCTGCCATCCCCTGATCCTCTTCTCCGTCCGAGGGACCTTCCGGATCAAAGTCCTCCCTTGTAAAACAAGGAGGAGGGGGACGCTTCTTGGGGGGCCTGTTGGTGACATCCGCCCTGGGGAGAATTCACTAAAGACCGCCACAGCTGGTCCAGAAAATCCCCTTGCGCAGATTACGCAGCCGCAGATTGCTCCTAGCATGTTCAGCTCCCTTAGTAACACATAGATGCATACTAAAAATGAAAGGCACCCCCACACAGCCGCACTCCACCTCCTGCGTTCCCTGGTGCACTGTGGGGAGGACTGCACCCGCTGCCACCAGCACCCACAGGAGAGCCCAGCTATACTTGCTGTTTGCTGCCATAACCCTGAGGATCGTCAGAGAGCCGCGCCGTCAGGCGCACACACCGTTCCAAAGCCTAGTTAACTCCTAGTGAGACCAGCATAAACCCCACACGTAATGGAGAGCTGCGTCTGTCAGTGAACGATAGGAGAAAGGAAGACTTTACTTCCTCTAACGGTTTTATCAGTGATTATTAATAGGAGTTTTAATTATCTACAGCAATTTCCTCAGATGGCACAATTTTAGTAGTAGAGTTAATAATTTATAGTAACTCCTTCCGTTACCACTAGATGGCATATATTGGTAGTTTTTAATGCATATCACTATATATACTATTATCCCTAGTAATTCCTCTTATTTACCACTAAATGGCAGAGTTATTTTCCTGCAATGCCCTCCCTTAATTTTATTTTAACTTTTAATTTAATTTTATGTGCATATTATTCTGTAAGTTATACATTTTAATCATATTTTTTAGTAGTTTTTATTTTATTTTATCTGAATGTGCAGAAAATTATAATGGGTTACAGCTGATCGTTTAATAGCCACCATGGAGCCTTCTTAGGAGTCTTCCTATATATTCATCCATTTCAGGGGTTTGGGTATATTACCCTTTAATACTGTGGTAACATGGCAATGTATATGTATAACATCCACAGTATAATAGGGGATTAGTAATATGGCTGAGGGATGTTAACATCGAGCTTCAACAAAATGCCTGCCGCAATCTCTATGTGAATCTAAGGCCCCTTTCACACACACGGACCGTTTGTCCGTTTTTCATCCATCCGTTGACGGATGAAAAACGGACATTAATGCAACTCTATGGAAAAACTGACGACAACTGATGATCAGCTATTTTCATCAGTTTTCATCCGCTTCCGTCAGCATCCGTTTTTTTTAACGGATGAAAGTCCTATTTTTCATCTGTCAAAAAAACGGATCGGACGAAAAACGGATGTAAACTGACGAACGGTCAGTTTTTCATCCGTTTTTGCATTGGTAGTGAATGTAAAAAAAAACTGATGAAAAACTGATGACCACTGATGAAAAACTGATGAAAAAACTGATGAAAAACTGATGACCACTGATGAAAAACGGATGAAAAAACGGATGAAAAACGGATGAACTGATGAACTGATAAACTGATAAACTGATGAACGGTCCGTGTGTGTGAAAGGACCCTAAGGGAAAATGGCCATCGCAATGTTTCTCTATATCGGACCACGATAAAATGGCTGCCGCAATGTTTGTCTATGGTGGACCATGACAAAATGGTCCCCGCTATTGTACACAATATTAGGAAGCATTTCCGCCCCGCTCGCCTTCCCTGAGGAAGTCACAAGGTCGGTGATGTAACGCATGGGAGGAGCCAGGTGACGCCAAAGACGCAGAGTACCTATTTGCAGCTGTATTGTCCAGTTTAAGGGCACATATGCTTGGTTTTTAAGTGCATTTCTATTAATGAAAGTTGATTATACATGCTACACTATGGATACCCCCCACCTGTGTTTGAGTGACTGGGAGCCAAAGAGAGGAGACAGAGGGCCCCTTAAAAAGAGATATAAGCCCACCAACCACCACTGAGTGAAGTATATATGTTTATCAAGTCCACTCCTTAAGGTGAGCACATTGGATTGAAGGTGGTGGGAGCACTTTGTACATGACAATGGGGTCACATCATATCATTTGCACAGGGATTGGAGTAGGAGTCCTGGTGGAAATTGCATTCTGGGATTTTTTCAAATAGGAGCTTTATAACAGACTTTTTGTTTATATTACAGACACTACTGATTTAACATGTGGATTGTTTATTATTTATAAAATTTTAGTTTTTTTGTCTTCTTTTTTGTACTCAATTTTGTATTCATGTGGGTCACATAATGACATTTTTATTGAGCCTACACATTAGATATCGAGTCACATATCTCACAGCATATTGAAAGGGAGCGCCACATTATCTTCTATTCATCCTGAAAACAAAATTAAAAGTCAGCAGCTACAAACAATGTAGCTGCTGACATTTAATAATTTAATAATCTGACACTTAGTTGTCTAGGGATCCAGCGACATCCTCACCCGAGCCAGCTCTTCGGCCATCTTCAGGTCCATGTTTACTTTGGGAAGCCGGCTGTGACTGCTTGTGGCTTCACAGCCGGCTTCCCTGCCACGCTGCGCTTTGCGAGCGGTCCGCATCTTTCTGGGACCTGTAGCAAGGGAAGGAAGAGGGCCGAATTTTCGCTCATCAAAACCAGGTAACCCGCTACACAACCCCCCCCCACCCAAAAAAAATGAAGTGGCAAAACTTAAAGGGTGGGGGTTGAGGTAGACAAGCAGGAATTCCCCTGTTGAAGTTCTGCTTTAAACTGTAAATCTTTCTGTCAGCCAACACTAATGAATGAACACTCTTCCAATGTTCTTTCAACAAAAAATGTTGAATGAAATTCTACTATTGTATACCCAGCTTAAACTAGAACAGCTCTCAATGTACGTTAGTCAGGTGCAGTAGGAGAAACTGTCTATGCAACCACTGAAAGAGCAATCCTAGGCCCCAGAATACAGATGAGGTTTGAAGAGAATAAGTAATCCATATACCTAAGTGAAAGTTCAGCTCCTGGATCCAGAAAACCAGTGAGGTGTGGAAGGAGGGAAATGTCCATGCCAAGTCAAGAGGACACAGAAAATCAACTCGAAACAAATAGGATATTGCATGGTTACCTTGCTTTGGCCAAATCATTCACTTTTTGTTCCAGCTCTAGCCTCTTTATCCTTTCTTTTTCCAGCTCCTGCTTCATTGTCTCAACATTAGTCTCTTCCCGTAGCTTCCGGAGCTCTTCCTCTGTGTCAAAGAAAAAAGAAGATTGCAATTAAAATCACTTCGACAGAACCACTTCTGTATCACAGACCCTATTAAAAAACAAATGTATTGATATTAAACCCCTGAAGATGTCCAGAACACATGGGTACTTGTTTCAATGATAACAGTAAGGAGTGTTTTTTCATTTATAAGCATCTAACACACTTGAAAAAGTTGAAATCGCAAATCAGATGATGTGTCAAATTTTTTTTTATCATTAGTACACATCCAAGATTCATTACCTCTGTATTAAACTGCATGGCACTAAATCAACTTTATAAAATCAACAGGGAATAGTGGGGTATCCATCAAAACGTTAACCAGCTCAATCAACAGTCCAATAAGCAAAATGTTCTACAACCATTTTCATTTCAAAACATTTCTTGTCACACAAAAACAAATGCAAAAAGCTGTTTGAGAGGGCTGACTTTCCTGGGAGAACACTTATCCCATCTCTACTGATCTCAAGTCACTTATCTTACCCAATTTTAATCTCTCTCGATTCCACCCCCAACACTCTTCTCTAATTCACTGCCCACTGCTGGGAAAAACAACCAAATTCAGTGGGATAAAGTAAAATTCCTGTTATAACTGACCTAAGAACATTATATGAAATTCATCATTTTACCCAAGAGCTTATCAAATCAAACTTTGATACTATATGGTGTTCACCAATTTAAAGCATACAAGTTGCTGAAATTAAAAACAGAAAAATCAGAAAACAAGAGACAAATCTTACAGACCAAGTTGTGTTTTTTGAGCAGATTTTCGGTTTTTAATTTTAGCTACACTCCAGCTCCATACACTTTAGCCCAATTGGAATTAGAGGTGTGGCTGAAAGAAGAAAAGGTAATGGAAAGGGAGTGGTCCGCCCTGGGTGCCGCACACCTGATGGCTCGGAAAGAGTCCTCCCTTCCTTCCTCCTTTCTTTTCCTCATGCAGAGCGGTGATCTCCATGTGCCATAGAGCTGAATTGTCCGGGCAGCCGCAGTAACAATGTCCAGCCTCCTGTGATAAGACAGCACACTGATCCAATCCTGAGAAATTTAATCAGTGCGAAGTGTATCACAGGAGGCACGATCTCGCTCTGTACAAATGTGAGTGGTTTTATTGCTTTTTATTGCTTTATTAAACGAGTTCTACGGTACTGTACTATGTGGTCGTCCTTCTCTCACACATGTCGGTACTGAATTGGATCTTTCTGGGAGCCTGGTCTGAATCTACCTAGCGAGGCCCATAGTCTATCGATCTGGTGTACGCAGATGAAGAGCAGACCCCTATTACATACAGTGCTACATATTTGACGGGCTGGCAAGCCTTGATTTCTGGCGGTGGTGGAATGCACATATTGCTGTACACACAAGGGTGTTTGGTGTAGGTGGTCCATTATCTACCAGTTGGTGTTTAGTACATATTACACTATATGGTCCCTCTTTTCTCCTATGTTTGTCGTCTCCATCGATACCTGGGAGTTCCTGGATGTGGGTTTTCTAGGGGATTCGCCCCCACCTGACCAGACACAGGAAGGAGGATAAGCCATCCACATCATAGAGCGCTGATATAGCTGTGGGCTGGTAAGCCTTTAATCCTGGTGGTGGTGGTGGATTGCATATATCTTTTGGATTTATATATTTTTTGGATTCATAAGGACATTGTGTGATCTGTTAACTTTATAGAGTCCTCATTGGGAGTCCAGCTTTTAGTCAACTTTAATATCCTTATTCAAGGACTAACCTGAACTTGAGTTTCTACTAGCGCAGCTCCTGTGTTATTTATTTATGGGACATTGTTACTGCGGCCGCCCTTCCCCAGGAAATTCAAATCCAGCTCCGTGACACAGCGGGAGACCGCCGCTATGATCCGTGCACCGGCGAAGGCTGCATCTGACGGGCACCGGCAAGGCTGCATTGATCTCTTGTATCATGTCTGCAGTCTCTGACCATCTCCTGTATCATGTCTGCTAGAGGTGCACCGAGTGGAAATTTTGCTAATAGTATTAGCAGTATGTTCAAGTTTAAGTAAGATTGCAGACATATCAGAGATGGTCAGAGACTGAGGACATGATAAAAGAGATGGTCAGAGACTGCATTTTTTTTTAGCTTTTCTGCACTAAAAAAGGTGCCAACAATAAATTCAGCTAAGCGCATTCTGCAAATTGAAATTTCGGTACCAAAATTTCCATTTCGTGCACCTCTTTTTTGGAGTCATAGGCAGTATTCTGATGGTGATTTCAAACTGCGGCAAAAAACATTTTATGATGGGTTTGTTTCGATGAACTGAATCAGAGGAGGAGCAAGCAGGAAAAGCAGACTGCCCCCAAGCGCATACTAATCTTATATTATAAGGCAGGGGTGCCCGACCTTTTGAAGAGCGAGGGCCACTTAAGCGGCTTGGTAACCAGTCACGGCCACAATGAGCAGAGCGGGCGGATGACAGGTCCATGTCCACTCCGAATATGCAGAGCAGACATGGACATGGCCCGCTCTACTCTATGGGCCCTCCCAGTCCTATCCGCCCAGATGAAAAAGAGGACAAATCCCCTCCTATATTTTAGCAGATCGGAGGTAGGCAGGTGTAAATGGACACAAATCCGTTAACATCTGCCGTTCCATAGAGGTGAATGGAGGGTCCGATTAGGTCCGCCTGAAAAACAGACAGGCAGACCCAATTGGACCAATCATGTGAAAGGGGCCCAAGGCTGCTTTCACACTGATGTGCTGCGGTTTACTCACACCGCTGATGCAAAGCAGTGCACCCGTGGCTTTCCTGCGGGTTAACTGCATTTTGCCATAGAATTCCATTATATCTTACAGGTGTGGTGCACTTTCTGAAAGTGCACCACGCTCACAGGTAGTCTATGCACTGCACTGCCCCTGCGGATCAGTTTGAAAGCAGCCCAGTGTAGCTAGTGTACCAGGTGTAGAGAACAGATCTGCCTATTGCTGATTTTAATAAAAAAAAAACTGACCTCAATCTTCACTTCTTCCTCAGGACTCCCAAGTGGGCTTGGCTGGTGGCTGTTGCTGTCCCCCAGGGCAGGTATGGCTGGGTGATGCTGGCTGTCCCCCCTCAAGGGTGGGTATGGCTGGAGGCTTATGGTTGTCCCCCCCAGGGTGGCTATGGCTGGCAGCTGCTGCCTCTTACCCCCAGGGTGGATATGGCTGGAGGCTGCCGTGTCCCCCCACAGGGTGAATATGGTTGGCGGCTCCTGTCTGTCCCCCCTTCAGGGTGGGTATGGCTGGCAGCTGCTAGCCTTTCGCTCCCCCCCCCCCCCCAGGGTGGGTATGACTGGCGGCTGCTGGCTGTCCCCCCAGGGTGGGTACGGCTGGTGTCTGCTGGCTGTCTGTCCCCCAACCCCCTGCAAGTATCACAAGCAGCTCCTGGCTGCCCCCCCAGCAGGTATCGCTGGTGGCTGTTGTCACAGGCGGAGTACATTTGGTATTACTCCGCCTGTGACAGGATCGGTGTACTGCCCAAATGCTCCGCAGAATGCCAAAGCCGGTTTACGTTCAACAATAGGTGTCTTCAAAAAGCAGCAGCAACGGATTTATACTCCGCTCAGATACCAACCAAGAAAATGGCCAAGTTTGTCCCCGTTAGCCGCTGTGTTCCTAACACAGCAACATCTCCTGGTAACGGACTGTAGTCCATTGCTGGGGTTTTCTACCAACAGAAATTTGTCATAATTAGGCAGTTATAATGGTTTAAAAGAATGGAAGCGACGCAGGTTTGTTATTCTGTGGAGTTTGCCCCTTGGGCAGAACACCGGCGCTACGCAAGAAGCATTGGCCCTGCAGCCGCATGCTTCCTATAGCACTGGCTCCGTTATGCACACTGCTGATGCACTGGGATGGCGGGTCGGGAACCCGTAATCTGGGCTTGTGGACCCGCCATCCCAGAACAGCAGGTAGCGGGCGCCTGCTATAAGGGGTCACATCAAATCTGGCAAATGGCGCTCACTAAGGGTGGAAAGTGGAAGTGGTTACAAGCAATTTATGGTTGAAAGAGTGAAGGAGGTCAGCACTGCAAGCACTTTATTTCAGTGGATGCATATTTGTTGACCATGAATGTACTTTAACACTATGATGGACAATATTGAACTGAATTATATGCACGGATCCACATTGCAATTGGACACATTCGCCTTTAGTTGATTTATTCACTTTGAGTATTCCACATTTATTTCAGCTCTTTATTGTATAGTAACACTGCACAATATTTATTTAATTTCACTTGTATTGTTTGCACAGCAACGGATTATTACTAACATTATTCACTACTGTCCAAATAGAATAATAGGGGTGCTTAGCAGCTGTGCAGTATACAGGTAAGATGTTATCCAGAGGCGCAGAGTATGGTAATTTTTATATCCCCACATCAATAAGACCCCCTTCTGAATTACAGATTCTTTCCCGCCTACAAGCACAGCTCAGTGTTTAATTGCAGCAATGCCAAGATAAACACACTCCTGTGCATGTACAGGAGTGACACAATCTAGGCCCAGCCATTGAAAACAATCAAAAAAAAAAAAAAAGGTATAGAGAAGACAAACCAGCCGAAGAGATCAGTGGCTAGTAAGGAAGCTGTGAGACACTGCAGTACTGGAGGGAAGAGGAGTATAGTTCTGCTTTAACTTAAAGTGACTGTAAAGTCTTGTTTAAAATAATAACAAACATGTTATACTTACCTGCTCTGTGCAGTGGATTTGCACAGGGCAGCCCAGATCCTCCTCTTCTCGGGTCCCTCTTTGCTGCTCCTGACCCCTCTCTCTCCTGTAGAGTGCCCCCATAGCAAGGAGCTTCCTATGGGGGCACCCGAGCCGAGCTGCAGCTTCATGTGTCCATTCAGACATGGAGCTGTGGTTCAGCCCGCCCTCTCTCTCCTGATTGGCTAGCTGTCTTTGACAGCAGCGAGAGCCAATGGCGCCACTGCTGTGTGTCAGCCAGTCAGGAGGGCCATGTGGACATCGCTGGATAGAGATGGGGTACAGTAAGTATTAGAGGGGCTGCTGCACCAGAAGGTTTTTATCTTAATGCATAGAATGCATTAGGATAATAAAAATAAAAAAAAAACGTTCTGACTTTACAACCACTTTAAGTAGGACTTTGGCAAGTTACGGACCTGAAACTAGGAATAAAGGACTGTTTCTGCTTTGCGTAGTGCCCACATACCAGTACTGCATGCCCACCAGAACCAGCAGCAACATTGCAAAGGACCTAAAAATGAACGTCCCATTATTTTATCATAATCCATGAAATCAATGAAAAGCATTCAATGAATGAAGGAGGTAGACTTTTCATTCATTTGATCGTCCTCCATTCATAGCACACTTTTCATTGATGGAATTTATAGTACAGCTTCTATGATTGCAGAAGGGGGGCAGAAAGGGAAAGCACAGAGAGCAAACCTTAGGAGTGCTTATGATAGGTCCAGATCCAGTGATTGTGTTAACCCCCAAAACACTGGAAGATTACTAGTGTGGGGGTACAGAAGATGAAAGATTTCAACAAGACAAAAGCTGGCAGCTTTTTATAGAATGTAAGTTCTGTCCCTTGTGCTGATTTTTGAGAAAAAAAAAAAAACTTAGGCTTTAAGCATTAGGCCATACTTTTTAGAATGTAACGCCAAAATGCTTTTTATACTGTTCCTGGTTATTTGAAATGACCTTTCCCTTGTTGGATGGATCACAAAGAAAATGTATATGACAAGAAGCCAGAGCCTTTTCTGTCCAGGGCAGTGGACACCCATGCAGCTTTTCTGTATTTCAAGGTGGGGGCTTTCTACATAAAAAGGAACCAGATACACTCACCGGCCACTTTATTAGGTACACCTTGCTAGTACCGGGTTGGACCCCCTTTTGCTTTCAGAACTGCCTTAATTCTTCATGGCATAGATTCAACAAGATGTTGGAAACATTCCTCAGAGATTTTGATCCATAATGACATGATAGCATTAAGCAGTTGCTGCAGATGTGTCAGCTGCACATCCATGATGCAAATCTCCCATTCCACCACATCCCAAAGGTCCTCTATTGGATTGAGATCTGGTGACTGTTGAGTCCATTGGAGTACAGTGAACTCATTGTCATGTTCAAGAAACCAGTTTGAGATGATTTGAACTTTGTGACATGGTGCATTTTCCTGCTGTAAGTAGTCATCAGAAGATGGGGACACTGTAGTCATAAAGGGACGGTCAGCAACAATACTCAGGAAGGCATGGGCATTTAAACGATGCTCAATTGGTACTAAGGGGCCCAAAGTGTGCCAAGAAAACATCACCCACGCCATTACACCACCAGCAGCCTGAACTGTTGATACAAGGCAGGATGGATCCATGCTTTCAAGTTGTTTACACCAAATTCTGACCCTAACATCTGAATGCCACAGCTGAAATCGAGGCTCATCAGACCAGGCAACGTTTTCCCAATCCTCTACTGTCCAATTTTGGTGAGCCTGTGCAAATTGTAGCCTCAGTTTCCTGTTCTTGGCTGACATGAGTGGCTCCCAGTGTGGGCTGCTGTAGTCCATTTGCTTCAAGATTCGATGTGTTGTGCATTCAGAGATGGTATTCTGTAGGGCTGCACCAATACTGGTATTGGTGCCTATACCAAGCAATTGAGCGAGTATCGGTACTCGCCCAAATGCTCCGGATACCGAAACCGATACTTTACAGTGGGATTTGCGTCTATACAAAATGAATGGGTGCAAATTGCACTGCAAGGAATCATATGGGATTTTAACAGGAATGCTGTGCGATACCTGTCAGAATCACATACGGTTTCCCAGAGGATTAAAGTGCCATGTAATGCTTGAGAAACTTGGGAACTTGAGAAGGGGGCGTGGGGAGTGGTGGTCCCATTGGTGTGTCAGTTCATAGGCTGCTCCACAGGCTCCAGTGCTGATTCGGGCCAGGTGTGTAGCATAGGCGGCCATTTCATTTGCTGCTTCCACCAGCTCTGCTGGGTCCAGGTTCACCACACAGCCATGGGTATCTTCTTGGATTTCCCAGCTCCAGGATCGGCGTGTGGTAGGACGGAGGGACATCCCTTGTGCCATCATCCTGCAGAGCGACTCCTTGGTTTACACCGGCATACAGATCGGTCCTACCATCGCCTTCCCTGGGGCAGGTTGGCAGATCTCTGCAGCCTTTCACACCAGCCAGTCAGCCCCATCACATGTCCACCTTGTTGGCCTAGAGAGAGTGATCCATCCACCCAGGTCTGTCTCCCTCCACCGTTCACAGCTGTCGGGTTGTTTTTAGCCTTATATTACTTTGCTCATGTTTCGGGGAACTACTGCTTCCAGCAGTCTTTTAATGTTTGGACTACTTTGCCAACAATAAATACCTTTTTAGAACATTTAAGGTTTTCTCTATTGAGCTTACAATTACATACATTACTGGGACGGTAATATTTTTACACAAGCGATAGCCTGAGCCCTCACAAGGGCTGCACATTTGAATTCAAGGAGGGATTGTCTGTACATTTATCATCTATAGGCTTCGGATTGTGATTGCTTCATGGACTATTGAGATTCCATAATCCCTATTAGTCCATCAGAGACCAACAGGAGTAGGTCTTGTTTTTGCGCTTAGTATGTGTTTTTTGTTTTTTCAGGGTAAACAATGTTAGAACTCAAAGTACACATCTGGTAACAAATCAGGGCCGCTAGAGATGCTGACAGGCCTAGAGATGTAGAGGTAGTCTGCCCCCAAGCTGACATCAATACCCACAGGGGTCCCAGGAACTTCTCTTCCAGCCCTGTGAGCACCTCCAGCGGCCCCGATTTGCTGCCAGATATGTACTGTGAGTTCTAACATTCTTTAACCTGATCAGATAGCGCTTTAATCCCATTGTATACACTACGCGCGCGCGCGCGCACAAGCAGTGGGGGAAGTCAAATGCGATTCGGACACTGCATTCCTGTTCAAATCAGGGCTGTGGAGTCGGTAGATAAATGTTCCGACTCTGACTCCTCGGTTTTTTGTACTTCCGACTCTGACTCCTCTGTATTAATATGCGAATGTATTTTATACATTCCTTGAAGGAAAGTAAGCAAACATACATGTCATTACCACAGGACTACTGGCTGGGAAGCCAACAGTCTACTGTAGTAGCAGCAGGCATAAACATCAGTTTATCATCCGTGATGACGCTCAATTAACGAGCGAAACGCGTTGACGTCGCTTCCGGTCCGTCACAGGCAACTCGTGTCACTTCCGGTTCTCGCGGTGGTTCTCACTGGAACGCACGCCATCGCTGCTTAGATTGTCAGGATTGTTTTTTACACATGCTGAAGACCTAGTTGGGTTCTGTAAGTATGATTTGTATACTTGCGCAATAAAAGATCTATCGTACAGTACACACTATGGTTTTCCTTATCTCTATTTCCTGAGTGCCTTTGGACATCGCATCAGTGAAAGGATTAATCTCATTGAGATCTTTTTGACGTCCGGGATCTAGAGCCCCCACCAGAATCTGGCTTTTGTTGACCCACTGACTGAAAAGTAGTGGGTCCACGTCCTCTGGTGAGTGCGGGCACAAAGGGGGTCACCATCCAATGTGTGTCACTTCACTGCACATTTATTGATTGTTGGAGCACGGATTTGCACTTTATCTACAGCACTCTTCACTTTGAAGCACTCATCACTTTAAGGACTAGCCCATTGAATTATGAATTTTTGGACTGGTGTTCTTTCCATTGTTTTTGACCTCAGGGCAGGTTGTTAACCGGAGTACAGCAGTCCCCAGTCGTGTATTGTATATCAGTCATTGGCTATCATACGCATTTATTTTGTGATTTATTGATTGTTCACAATGTTATTTTGTATTACGCATTCTAGATATATTTTATTATATATACTTTTTTAGAGTGATTTACCTTTTAGAGGGACGGGCGCTGATTTATATTCCAATAGATAAACATCAGGAACAGGAACTTTACCAGTTCAAAAATACAAACCACATTATTTGGTTGTTTTAGAACAAAAACAAAGCTTATCTATATGAACCAAAAACAAAATCTGTAAAACCTAGAAATGGTTTATATCCACTTACCTACCGGGCCACTTTTTTACATTTGGTGGTCACAAGCTAAAAACATTTTTTTTGCTAGAGAATTACTTAGAACCCCCAAACATTATATATTTTTTTTTCAAACTATCGGTTACTG
>BLSH010440386.1:526599-542417 GCA_018402905.1 Glandirana rugosa
CCATCCGTTGGATTTTTTTTTGGGGGGGGGGGGGAACGACACTGTGCCCGGTGATCTTCACTTCACTTCATCAGTGTTGTTCAAGCAGATTGCCGTCTCTCAAAGGTTGCCTACCCCTGCTGGAGACTAAATCACTCACTTAAGATTTTAGATGTACTAAGTTCTTAGAGATCCTTAGAAAGTTAATAGGCAAAAGCTGAGAGGCATAACTGTGTAAATCTGTGTCGTGAATTTGTAAAGATACACATTTTATTTTTATTTCAGGTACTATAAATAGCGCATCAATTTACGCAGCGCTTTGCATATACATTGTACATTCACCTTAGTCCCTACCCTCAAGGAGCTTACAATCTAATGTCCATAACTCATACATACACATACTAGGGCCAATTTAGACAGGATCCAGTTAACCTACCAGCATGTCTTTTGGCGCATCAGGTGTACATAAGAGAAGGGGTTTTGTCATTGAAAATGAAGGTTTGTTAGTTAAAGAAAAAAAACGTCTCATAACTTTTTTAGCTGGCTCCGAGATTTAAAGCAAATTTGTCAAGCCTTGCAGTAAAGGTATATGAATTGTACACATTTGCCCCATTTTAAGTTTGCTGAAGCATCAGACTGCTTGTCAATGCCTGCTACAAGCAGACACGACTGTCTATACATACTAATGTTCTCAACTGCCAGACCTAAACGTATTGTACTGAATACAAGCACTTTTGTCACCACTGAGCTTTATTTGTTCCTGGCATGTTTGCTAGGATGAGGAAAGGGGTTCAAGCAAACCGTAATGAATGTTTACAGGATCAGAGAAGTACAATAAAACATAAAATATGAATAGCTTCAGTAATGCTGTATGATTTAACCTAACTACATCAATCCATTACAAAGTACAACATTGTCAGCCAAAAGAAATAAGCAAATCACAGCTAAAATTTTAATATATATTTAAAAAAAATAATAAAATTCCCCCTGCATGTAGAATTGTACATTAAATACATATACACTTAAGTTTGTTAACTGAAAGTAGAATTCCAGGTTCTATGCTTAAAACCCTTGCTAACCCCCTTGTAGCTCCTAAACTACCCTGTAGAAGGATGTTGTTTATGCTTTTCCAGTATCAGGGTGCTTCAATTTGGTCACATGATCGGCTCCCAGTGGCAGGTACAGGGGAGAGGTGGGACAGCTCACAACATATGCCCCATAGTAAGCCTATGGGCTACCCAGGCATTCCATCTGTTATCAGTGCGCTCTCCTCTGCCCTGAACCCGACCAGTGAGGAGATCACATGATCAGACCGGAGTACCCTGAGAATAGGTAAGTATAAGCATCTTCCTTCTACACGGTAGTTAGGTATCAGTAGGGCAGTGGACGGTGTCAGTTTTTTTATTTTTATTATTTTTTTTTTACAATATTCTTAAATCATTTTTTATATTTTTACAATTTTTTTTAGGAGCCCTATTGCTGAAATATCAGGGGTCTAAACAGAGCCCTGATGTTTCATTTTTGAGATAGAGAAAGAGACTGAGGACAGAGATTTCCCAGTCCCTTTCTCTGCAGCCTCACGTGCACTGGACAGTGAATAAATGGGACGTGCTCTGTGCTAAGCAGATTTCTGTTCCTTCACAAACACGGTTTACTATGCTTCAGTTATGAATAGACGCAGGAGTGATTGGTATCACACACTTTATTTATTCAGAAAATAAAAGGTCTGGTAAATGACATATTTATCAGCCCCTTCCCCCAATCTCCATCCTGACACCCTGCAGCAGCAACCAGCGGGAGAGGAGAGAAGGGAAGCCGGAAATGTTGCAGGGGGGTGGGACACAAGAGGCCCAGGCAGCATAGGAAATCAGCGCCGCACAAGGCGATTAGGGCGTGCCCAGGCACACCTGGCACACCCCCTGCGCCCGCCTATGTTTTTGAATTACATTTCCCATCATGCTCAACTACACTGCAGAGTGCATGAGCATCATGGGAAATGTAGTTCCAAAACATCTGGGGTGCCAAGGTTCTCCATCACTGGCCTAGGCAATCCGAATGGAAGTTCTCCTCTCCCCTGCCCTCCCTGCAATCTTCTGGGACACGTCACAGATCCCACAATACTAAGAAAATTCAGCAGGAGCAGAGCTACTCACGCATGCACAGTGCTCACCAGGCTGTGAAGCCGCAAGCTGTCAGAGCCGGGTGCTCACATTTGAAATGCCAATGCCAGGGAGAGGAGAGGAAGAGAAGGGACGGTTCAGGTGAGCACATCGCTGGATCGCGGGACAGGTGACTGTGTTTATTAAAAGTCAGCAGCTACACTTTTTGTAGCTGCTGACTTTTAAACACAAAAACGACTGGAGCTCCTCTTTAAGAAGTATAAATCTCTCAACTTTTCAAATACAAATCAAGTTTGGCTGTACCCTTCTCATATCTTCAGTTGTCAGAGAGGCTGCCAGTCACATCTGATGCTCAACAGGGAGTTTGTAAATTGTGGAAAGGAGCAGAGTCAGGTGCAACACTCACAGGAGTGCTCAAATCAAAAGACTTCAAACCAAATATATCAATTCTGAGCTTGCTGAAGTGAAAAAAAAAATAAGCTCTTTTATCACGGATTTAGAATACTAGTATAAGGGCTCAAGCGCATGACTGCAAAGCTGTGGCTATATCAGAAAAGATATAGCGTTTATGTCCAATATCTGTACAAAGGCTCATGCACACAACCGTAAAAGACACAGCGTTTTGATCATGTTTCTTTTTCTGTTGCAGATCTGAACACAGGTGTATTGTTAGGAGTCCATGGACACACCTGTGTAAAGATCAATAAATCTGTTCTGCATTCAGATCTGTAAAAATAAAAAAATACATTTAAAGATCTGCATTGAGATCCTGTATATGGGGTGTTTTTTATTTATTTATTTTTAACACTGTACACATGTAAACGTGTGCCAGCATATACATAAGTACAGCATGTACCCCATTCGATTACAAGAGCTGCCTACCTCCAAGCAACCAATGGGCTGCATTAATGCTGAAAGTATGTAAACAATGCTCAAATGATACATAGAGAGCACTTATTATGCAGGATCTTTCTACCATACAGCCATGTGTATGTAACCTAATAGAGCATAAATAATGTACGCTGACGTATCCAACTGCGGTGCAATATTTCAGTAATGTAGAATATAAGAGATGATGTAAGCACTGGAGGAATGCCACAGAACTGGATTCAAACAAGTGACAAAACCAGTGTAGGAATGTCAAAAGCAATGAATTCCAACTACAGACAAGCATACTATAGTTCTGATATACTTACCTTATGGTACTTATGAGGCAGCCTGATTTCATTTTTATTTCTGCCACTCACAATCACTGTACCACAACTGATTGACTTTCAGTACTTGTGTACTACTGTCTGTTCAAAAGAAACCAGTCTGACAACTGGCTTCTGTCCAACGGTCTTACTGGAAAGCCAGCATTCGATCAGCACTTGCAAGCTCTGATCGGTGTATTTTAACGAAGGGGGAGATCCCCCTGTCAGAATAAAATAGCTAAGCGGGAGAGATTGCTACATCACACATTGACAATCTGTCAATCTGCCAAGAAGGAAGGAGGTGGGTGGGGTTTCCATATTTTGCCCGGAGTTGGGCTTTAGGATAAATAGGAGGAAACCGTAAATAGCTTATTTTTAAATTTGGCCTTATTGACTCTTTCAATACAAGACACAAAGACTTACAGTCAGGTCCATAAATATTGGGACATCGACATCCAAAGAGCAGTCACTATCAATGAAGCAAGCCATCATTAGGCTCCCCTCCTACCTGGTGATCTTCTGGGTCACATCACAGGTCCCAGAAGAGTGGAACTCCGCTTTGATACAGTAGAAAGCAAAAGGTACTGCATATCTACACCTCTGCACTTATAAAACAGCCTTGTGACGTATTTTGGGAGAGAATTCTCTCTGATCTTTTGTGGGTGACCTTGTTCCAACCTCTGTTTTGCAAGACTCTGCACTTACAGGTGGAAGTATTCTCAAATGCCAAAGTAGCAGATTTCTGGCAGGAATCAGCCAGTGGTTGGCAGCCTCTCAATCGTTTCCAGCCATGGTTGTGCACATTCAATAACTTAAGTGTGTATTCCCGAAACCAGACCTTCCAGGGAAACTTGCCAGAAAGCATAAGCTCTTAAAATACGGTCAATTTGCTCATACAAGCTTGCTGACAATATTAACATCTCCAAAGTCGAATTGCTGCAGAAAGCATGCAAAACCCAACCTTTCAGCTTACTTCTAGCTTTGTTTTAGTGCACTATACCTAATCATTGGAGATGTTTAGGTATAGTGCACTAAAAACATAAAAAAGGGACTACAAAGAGACCAACTAGATTATATTTGAAAATAGCATGTGGCAATCCAACCACAGCTGATGTGATTTTATGACTTTCATACAGTTCAAAATTTACATTTCTATGGTCCAGGATAGTACAAAATAAAAAAAAAAAACATACATCACAAGTATAAACAGTGGAGCTCATGCAAATGTGCTATAAATCTCTTTATACATGAATGAATGCCATTTGAAATATGGCACATGTCACATGACTAATCAGTCTAGAACAATAAATGCAACAATAAGCCAAGTGCATAGTAAAGTACATCAGTGGTGGAATCTATCATATAATCAGGATACTCCTGACAACAAATATTTTGTGAAGAATAAACTGTACTTACGCAGGAAGTGTTTTTCCAGTAAGGCAATTTCCAGATGCCCCTTAATCTCATTGAGTCGGTCAAGTTCTGTCCGGTTAAATTCTGATACTCCAGATGCCATGATGATAGTCCCTGAACCAGCCTAAGGAGGAGTTACACAGAAAATATTAACCATTCCAAATACTGTATATGAGACAAACACTGGCGAGTAAGATGCAAAGTCAGCTTATGTACCCGGTAAAAATTAGCATCTTCCTCTGTATGCAGTCATGCAAACCATAAAATAGTAACAGCTGTTGTATTAAATATACTGGTGTGTCACTTCGCCACAACAATGCTAGTAAATAATAAAGCAGCATTAACCTTATTTCTTGATCTGTGCTCGGAACACAAATCCTGTAGTATCAGCTAAGACAGGGAAAGTAGAACAGCAGCATTCTGGGCAGCTATGAACTAGAGCAGAAAGCCTTTTTTAAAAACAGCTTGGAGAGTGAAAGAAATAGGACTCCACGGGGCACGCAGGCGCAGCCCAGTACTGTCAGCATTCCTGCAGCAGTAAGGGAATCTGCAACGTCACGGACGATCTTAAAGAAAAAAAAAAAATATGATGTAAGGGTGGGACCCAAGTGAGAGCACTGCAGGACCTGGAGAATCCTCCCAGACTGGTCAGATTCTCAGATATCATTATTACCAGTACCAAGACAGAAACACTAAGGATGAACTGGCTGCACCAAATAACATATTACCTTTGTGCATTATTAAACATGAATTGCTCTGCCTTCAAAAGTGAGGGAGTAAATCAGCCATTCTAGTATACACTAAAGACATGCATAAAGCCTCACCACAAGACACGGATATATTATTTGAAAAGCACATTGCACACTGAGATTTCATAAAACAAATTACATGTTTAAAAGAAACACAAGCTGCTTCATCATTCATGCAGCCCAAAGCCTGTCATTTACCTACTTACTACTCTGAATGCAATGTAATGTGTGTGCAGCAAGGAATCAGACATTCAAGCCTGTACAGGGATTGTGCTTTTACATCAACTGACTAAATATTTACAAACTGAGTACAGCAGAGTCTGGCTCTCCTCCACAATCACTCAAATTTTCTTTGGGGACACATAAAAAGGCCTCTTTCCCACAGGCCAAATCTGGTTTTGTTCAGCATGGGGAGCTGAGCGGAGTGGCCAGATGATAGGTCTGCGTCCACTCCACTTATGCAGAGAGGGCACGGACACAGCCCGCTCTTCTCTATGGGCAGAATGATAAAAACAGACCCGACTACCCTCTGATCTAATCAGCTGTAGGGGGAACTGATCCCCTCCCTTTTTTTTATGGGGGTCTAGCGACTTAATTGGAAACCCCACAGAAATGGAAACTGGAAGGGACGTTCTGTCACCGCCATGTTGCTACACCCGCACTCGTCCGCACTAAGGATACAGAGAGAAGGCGGCAAGCGGACATCTTTTTACACCCATCGGTGTTTTAAATTTCACACTCATTTTTAACAGTAAACAGAACTTACATACTTAAATACAGGATTTATACTTTAAGTTGTCACTGTTGTGTAAGAGGAGTAAGGTCCAGGAGTCCGCTGCATTCACACCTGAGCGACACGTTTTCGGGGCTATTTGAAGCGTTTTTCCATTTATTCTATGTCAATAGAAAAGTGTCAGAAACGCCGGAATATGCACAAAAAAAATACTTCCGGGAGTAGTGTGAGCTTAGGGACGTTTGGCTTCAGGCGTTTTTGAGTGGAGATGTGAACCATCTCCATTCAGAAACATTGATTTTTTTCCCCTCCAGCGTTTTGTAGCTTCATACTTCAGGCATATTTGAGCTACAAAACGCTCAGGTGTGAATGCAGCCTAAGGCGCTTCTAAACTGCCAGTAAAACATTGAGCACTTTTGAAGAGCTTTCCATTCATTTTAATGGAAGGGGGGCGTTTTTTTTTCACCGTCCTGCCAGCGCACTACTGCCCCAGTGTGAAAGCATTCATTGATTTTAATGGAAATAGGTTTTCATAAGCTTTTCGGGCGTTTTTTTAGCGTGAAAGCACCTCAGTGTGAAAGGGGTCTTAGAGACTGGTCATTATATGGCTAGTAATGAAATACAATTGGCCAGGGTCTTGTGATATAACTGGCCTTTTACCTAAAGAGCACGATTAGAGGAAAAAAAAATGGAAAGAGTAAATCTTATTTTGTGTGAGAACCAACAGCAGCTTCCGAAAATTTTGAGTCAACAGGGGCCTTCAGGAAGCACTTAAAAAAGCTTCCTCACCACCTATTTTAACCCCCTAATTACCAGATAACGGTGTGTGTGTTGTGCATGATTGCGGTGCAGTTGCAGCGCAGCCCTTGTCTCTTGAAAGAGTTACGCTTGATGGGCGGTACTGCCCGCTGGGCACAACGGAGTGTAAAATTCCTGCAGCGGCATGTGTGCACCACTGACCACTGCCTCTGCAGCAACAGAGGTAAGCAGTTGAGGGGTGGTAAAAATGCTGCTAAACCATGGGGTAAACAAGGCCTTAAAATACAACTCCAGACAAAGCTCATTTAGCTTTGGATACAGGTGAAAAAAGTGTTACATTTTCCTGCACTTGCTCACTTGTCTTAATGACACAAAAATAAGGGTGGAGAGATCCTCACAAAAAGGGACAATTCCATCTTTCACAACTGAAAAGTACAAAAGCATCATAATATGCTAGTGGTTTGGCAATAGATCTATGGGCCAGTTCGCATCCGAGTCACACAGGACTGCCACCCATGTTCCTGTGTGATTCATTTGGAAAGGGCTGAAATTACAATGGACTGCATGCACTACTTTTTCAAAAAGGCACCACGCCAATTTCCATGATACTGCAGTACCACGAGTTATGGTGCAGGCAAACGCACTGTGCTTGCAATCTGCATATGGGGCATCAATAAGAATATATTGACACCCAAAGTAGATCGCGTTTTCAAAGTGGTGCAGGAAACGTGCACGGAGTGCGTCTAACCCACACCACATTCTGTGAACCAGCCCTGAATACATTACTAAATTCACTAATTTATTGGTAAGAGTTCCATGTCAAAACTAGAGTTAGCCTTACCAGTAACTCTGTTTCCAAAACAGCAACTGAGAGATAAAGGTTTCTCCCACCAGAACAGGAAACACTTCGAAGAAGTGTGTAAATTGGATCCTACAAAACTGCACCTTAAAGAGGAAGTAAATGCAGATAGGGTTTACTTCCTCTACATACACCTGTAAATTAGAAGCATAATGGGCTACTATGCATCGCATAGTAACCCATTATGTGCCACTTACCTGCAAACGAGTCCAGCGATGTCCCCTGTGCTGGCAGCGTCCATCTTCAGCCCCTCTTCCTTCCAGGCCGCGACTCCGGCTCTGTGACTGGCCGTAGTCGCGTTACGTCACTCCTGCGCATGCGAGCGGGAGCCGCCAGTCACGGCACAGTGTCAGTGGAGAAACGGCACGGAGGTTGAAATGACGTCGGCACATGCAGAACATTGCATATCTCCTGAATCGTGCAGGTTTGGGAGATATGCAGGGCACCTACAGGTAAACCTTATTCTAGGCTTACCTGCAGGTTAAAGTGGTTGTCACAGGTTGACAACCACTTTAAAGTGATTGTAAAGTCTCGTTTTTTTCTATAAAAATAACAAATACGTTCTACTTACCTGCTCTGTGTAGTGGATTTGCACAGAGCAACCCCAATCCTCCTCTTCTCGGGTCCCTCTTTGGTTCTCCTGGCCCCTCCCTCCTGTTAAGTGCCCCCACAGAGCAAGGAGCTAGCTATGGGGGCACGCAAGCCGAGCTGCAGCTCCGTGTCCATTTAGATACAGTCTCCTTATTGGCCAACTGACTGATTGTCAGCAGTGGGAGCCAATGGTGCTGCTGCTGTCTCTCAGCCAATCAGGAGGAAGAATCCTGGATGGCCGAAGCACTCGTGGACATTGCTGGCCAGAGATGGGGCTCAGGTAAGTATTAGGGGGGCTGAGGGGGGCTGCTGCACACAGAGGGCTTTTTATCTTCATGCACAGAATGCATGAAGATAAAAAAAAACTTCTGCCGTAACAATCACTGAGCTTCCCAAGAGAACCATAGGATAGATTGAAATATGTAAAAATACAAAATGTAAGGAGGGAACAGTAATACTAACTCTAGTTTTCCCCAGGATGAACAAGAACTTGCCAGACTAGGGTGGAACTACAGCATGAAGGACTTGCCTCCCAAAGGCCCAGGCCTGCTGAAGAGAACAGGTCTAAACAATGATGGATGAAAGTGATAAGCATGGCATGCATATCCCAGGTGGCACTGGGAGCACTACACTATTACCATTTAGTAAAGGAGGAAAAGGGGGGGGGGCGCAGGACTAGTGACGCTTGCACCCAGAAGAGCTGACCGCTATCACAAGGCAACTGTCAGACCAGACCCATGCAGCGGCGGCAGAGAGGAGGATCCCAGCAGAGCAACGCTAGATCTGGTGGCTAGGTAAGTTCCCCTACTGTGCAGAACACAGCACCAGGTGGGAGGACGATAAAAAAAAAAAAAAAAAAACGGACTGCCCGGTAGGCAATTACTGCTACTTACTGTAGGCCTAAGGATACGAGAGCCTTTGTCTTGCCTCTGAATGGTGATCACCATAGAGGGACATTAAAATATTTAACTTGAGTAATACCATAAAACATTTTGATAATAACAGTATCTACAGAGGATACTCAAAGCAAGATTATCTGATGAATTGGTTGAGGGGTGTGAGATTTAGAATCGCACAATCCTTAAAATTAGGGTTTTTGGACTATGAATAGCTGGAAGTAAAACCCTCGGCCTTCCTCTGTAGGTGGAACTGAATTACCTGCTGATCTGCAAGCTCCAACATCATAGAAACTTGGCACATAAGCCCTTAAAAGAAGATCTGTGAAATAAAAAAAAAGAAAAAAAAAAAAACTCATTGGAGGTTCCTCTGGGAATTCAAACTGGTACCCCATCGCCACCAGATTCAGAAACAATTTGTTAAAAATGGTCTGCTACCAAGATGGAAGGAAAGCCTTTAACTTCCCTTCAACTAGCAAAGGGTAGTCATTGGTTTTTGGGGGCTGGGTGAGGAGGGCCTAAAAAGGACTCTGCCTTTCCCTTCAGCCTTTAAGCCCCCCAGTTTTTCTTGGCTGATTTTTTTTTTATTCCGAAGTCTGTCCCTGTTGCTTTGGGAGCACCAAAAATGTTTTTCTGAACAGTTTCTTTGCTTAATTGGGAAGACCTATTTCTTGTCTGCTCTGCAGTCTAGGATGGTGCCTAATTTAGATCCCAAAAAGTTCCCCTTAACAAAGGTTCCCCAAGAGATCTGTCATCTTTGGGAGGAAAGTCCTTCAAGCTGTAATCCTCTCTAATCAAGAAAGCTCTTGTGTCCGCTCAGTTGCTGTCCCTGGAGCAGACTGGGGATAACTAGAATTAGTAAATCATATAGGCAACACTGTTTCAAGGAGACTCAGGACAGCAGAGTTCCCTCCCTACATTTTATCTTTTTACATATTTCGGTCTATCCTATGGTTCTCCTGAGAAGCTAAAGTGCCATCTTTGTGGGGTCCTATTTAACCACCTCCCGTCCGTTGTATAGACAAATGACGGCGTGCGGAATCCCCTCTCGTTCTGGGAAGATGTCATAAGACATAGCCCAGTCTCATGGCGATCACGGGCACGCTGCATCCCTGGGACAAGGCGCAACCCCAATCTCAGTAAAGAGCCGATAATGCGGCTCTTTACCCATATGATCGGCTGTGTCCAATCAAAACTGACAGAGTGTGAGGAGAGGAGAGCTGATCAGCGGAATCTCCTCACAGGGGAGACCTGTACTGATCATCAGGGCACTGATTATCAGTGCAGCCCCAACAGTGCCCATCAGTGATGCCAGGCTAAGCCCAGTGATGCCAGTCTGTGCCGCCAATCCATACCACCTATCTTTGCCCATCAATGCTGCATATTAGTGCCTCCTCATCAGTGCCACCTCATCAGCGCACATCAGTGAAGGAGAAAAATTACCTAAAGAATTTTGACAGGAACTAAGAAAAAAACACTTTTTTCAACATTTTGGGCCTTTTTTCTTTTTTAGCAAAAGAAAACCCCAGTCGGGCCTGACGTCAGGGAAAAAAAATTGTTGTTTTTCGGCATTATGCATCGGCGTTAGTGAGCGTCGGCATCAATAGGCGTCTTTTAAAAAAAAAAAAATCCTCTGCTATTTTTCAACCTAAAAAGGTTGGCATCAAAAACGCTGGTTAACGCTGGTATGGCGTTAGTGAGCGCTTTGCGGCGTCGGTGTCAAAAACGCCAAAATGTTACAGCCTCAGTACACACTGGCCGTGGGTTCTAGTTTCAGCTCACTAACGCCAACGCCCTCTACAGCTCAAAAACCTTGGCGGTTTTTTTGGGGCCTTGACTAACATGGAGAGCTGCAAAAAATGCCAGAAAATGTCGGCGTCAAAAAACGTCCGTGTGTATGAGGCCTTAGTGTCAGATCACAGTTCCAATATAGTTAAAGCGAAGTGTCATTTCTTCAATGTTGTCACAAAAGAAGATATAATAAAATATTTACAAAAATGTGAGGGGTGTACTCACTTTTGTGAGATAGCGTATACTATACATACTCTATAACTTTCACGCAAACCAATCAATAAACACGTATTAGAATATTTTTTATCAAAAATATGTAGCAGAATACAATGTGGCCAAAATGTATAAATACATTTGACTTTTTTTTTTTATAAAAGTAAAAGATATTGCTTATTTTTTTCAAAATTGTTTGTAATTTCGTTTATATCGCAAAAAAATAAAAAAAACAAGTGGTGATTAAATACCACCAAAAGAAAGCTCTATTTGTGGGGGAAAAAAATGATAAAAAATGTATTTGGGTACAGCATTGCATGACCGTGCAATTGTCATTCAAAGTGTGACAGCGCTGAAAGCTGAAAATTGGCCTGGACAGGAAGGGGAAGTAAATGCCCTGTAGGCAAGTAGTTAAAAGGTTTCTCATTTGAAACATTTCCTGTTCTGGTGGAAGGAGCCTCCCTCTCTTAGGTTCTGTCTTGGTAGCTGACTGGGGATGCAAAAAAGAAAGGTCTTCAGCTCAATAACCAATGAGGATGATGACAGCTTCAACTGCATAAACTGGCTTATTCTCTATACTCTACACAATGTTAAATATAACACATCACGATTGGGCTTCTGGAAGACTATGAAAACTTCTGCTCTGCCAACTGCCTGACCTCATGCTGACAACACATGCCCTCTCCTGAATGTGCCAAACATTATCACATGCCAAAAGCTCTGTACAGGACAAGGTGTATGATACACTAATGGCTGGATAGCTGAAAGACAATGTGTATTATCAGAAGGACTTCAGGCAATTGTCAAGGCACAAAGACCTTAGGGTCTCTCACTTCAATTCCATAAGCCGTTCAGTAACACAAGTAAAGCTAAAAAGGGGGTAACTATGCATCCTCCATATGAAAGGCTGCACAATTCTAATTTAAGGGTACATATTCAGATTCGTGCATATAACATTTTGGCAGGTTATTTTGTCATAAGCAGGTTTTTGTTTGCATTTTAAGAAACTTAGTCTTTGGTTGTGAACTGAAAAAGCACATCAGTGCAGGAAAAATCGCCCCATACATCATGCCCACCAACATCTTATACAAGGCCAACTGAAATTATTGTTCTCTAGCATAAATGAGCCCTTGCTACAACACCTTGTGAGTTAATATTCCCATTCAAACGTGGACAGTGCTTGAATACAACTATACAAATAAAATAGAAAATCATGAAAAAAATATTGGACTACTCACAGGGTCCTTCAGCTCTTCATTCTCTTTCGAAGTTCGAGGTATTTTTAGAAGGAAATCATCTCCACATTCTGTATCAGAAGCATTTGGAGACTCTGCCAAGTCGGGAAACTCTTCTCGCTTCTGACCTCTGAACCGGATCTTGTCCAGTCTCCTTAACATGTTCAGTACAGCAGTTTTCTGCTTTACTTTAACATGACTGTTCAGTTCCCTGAAATGTACAAAGAAGGAAGACATTGAGCAAACAAGCAAATCTGCAGCATTTCAGACATCGTCTGGGCAGTACATCCTTAAATCTCCAAGCTGATCCACACCCATGTAAAGCATGTGACAGATTAACACTCCATAGTCTCTACACTGCCCGCATTATTCATCATCAGAACACAGCTAAATCCTGTTCACCGTGGCATACTATCACTAGTGAAGCAACTGGCAGAATCCATCATTTTAGCTTTTACACAGCATTGATATGACCATTTAAATTTTAAAATGCATACAAGTACTTTGAGGTGATCAGAAGTAAATACGCAAAAAAATTAACGTGCAAGCCAAAATTCTAGGGATGCAGAGGAATGCACCTGCACTGTACATATAAACCATTTCATGATGGATATTTTTTTAGTGACTAGAGCCATTTCAAAAATGCATTTTATACAAAATGTTATGCTTAAAGCAAAACTGAACAATGTTACACAAATGCTATAAATCAGAGATGTAAGACTCTACCTTCCAATCGGAGACCTCCAGGTATAAGGAATACATGACACTCAGAAAAAAGAAAAGTAGCTTGTAGGGCCTGAACTCACTAGGACCAGGCACAATCACATAGGGGTTTTATACTTGGCCCAAAAAAAACTTTCAGAAATTAGTTACATGCATTTAAATGTCAGGGTGGTCCTGAGGCAGATCATGGCAAAGGAGAGGTGTACAGTAGCTGATTTACAGATACTATTCAGATTGTAAACAATACAATTACTATAAAAAGCATGCTACAAATTACCCGGATACAATGTAGTGTTCTTTTTGTCTACTGTGACATTAAAGAACAACTTTGAAGGCTCATTCACTTCATAAAGTTTGTACAAGCACTCGTTTTTGATGCATTTAGGACATCCTATTAATGGCAATGGCTGCCCTACACTTCTGCGCAAAATGTAGTGCAGGCATGATTTTTAGAATCGCAAGGTGCCATGCGTTTTGGCAGTCACAAACACAAGAGTACATGTATGATCCCTGGACAGGCAAGTATCCTTTTATTGAAGACAGCAGCTACAGTATTTGGGGAAAACTGGGGCACAAAAAAAAATGTTATTTATGTCATTTAAATGTATTTTAACGTTTTGTTTTTTTTTAAGAAACTTTTTTTAGTCTACCTTATTGCTATCAAAAAGGGATGAAAAACATTTCTTGTGATCACATGGGCCATTGCAGGTCCTCTTTTTGGAGAAATCAGGGGTCTTTTAGATCCCAGATCTCTCCTTTGGCCTCCAAAGCATCTGATCAAACCTAGATCTGCAGTGGTACGCTGACTTCCTGTCTTCTGCCGGGGAAAAAAAATAAATAAATATAGAGTCAGGCTGTGCTTCTCAAACATTTAGAAGCCTTGTATTTTATCAATACAACCCTTATTGGCTGAGGCAGAGAGGCAGGCAGAGGATGTCATGATCTCCACTTCAGCCACAGGAACCCCTATATTCATTGATAAAATGCAAGGCTTCCTGGGAATGGCTGAACAGCACTCAGCCCAGCTCAATTTTCTTCTGACAGCAGACTTCTCTGGGAATGGAGTACCTTTCCTCCCAGTGGCTTCCCTGAAAATTTTATGAAGGGATTCCCCAAATAGACATTCGTCATCAAAAAGGCATGCGTAGATGCTTTTTGCAAGAGGGTCCAAGCAGACCAAGCTTGCAGCCACAAAATCCTGTGCGTTTGCACCGAGATAAGAGACATTCTAGACTTGTTGAATTACATTCTCTAGAGTCAACACAAACAAAACAGGGTCCTCAAAGACAGATCTCAAGTCTCTATTCATACGTCTTGCTCAGTTAACAATAGTCTGCCAATAGACATTCTATACCAGCCTTTCTCAACCTTTTCAACATGGTGGAACCCTTGAAATAGTTCTCCGGTCTCGGGGAACCCCTGCTAAAAATAAGAAATCTACAACTCATGATACATTAGTGTGATGGTCAATGGGAAGAATGCTCCTTACTCTTGTGGTTATTGGAAAGAAATATCTTCTTACAGATAGCTAAAAAGATCAATGGTGTCATTGGGAACTTATCTGAGGGGCAGAAATTGCCCATTGCTCAAGGAACCCTTAGCAACCTCTAGGAGGAACCCTAGGGCTCCACAGAGCACTGGTTGAGAACCACTGTACTATACATACAGTCCAAGGAGAGCACCAATTATCCAAGGTTTTTTAAATGATAAAAATCAATTCATACTGGAAATTATAATGCCAATAAAAGGTGAAGCAACAGTGGGTAATGCAAGTTGATCACATGAAGGTGGAAAACACTTCCCCAATCACGGTTTCACCAGTGTCAAGGTTGTGGTGCGGTCACCCATTTGAAGAGAAACCTCTGCTGCATAAACACAGCCCTGAATCAATCAATTTTATTATTAAAAAACGTGGACTCTTGGATGTTTGTTTGGCACTCTCTTTGGACTGTATGTATGTGAATTCTCAACTGTGGGTTCTTTCCGTTTCCAAAAGGTGCCCCCATTTTGTAGAGTGCCGCTGAACTGGAGTCAGTGTGCTACAGTTCAGTGACCCTTAGAAAATATGAATACAGCATCTGGTTTGTTCTTGCGTTTGGCAAATAGACATGGCAACATGTGCATGTATTAGAAAATTCTGTATATTGTTATTTTATCCGCGCTAAGGTTTATACCTTTTTTGGACACTCACTACTCTCCTCGCCTTTTTATAGTTTAAGGAGAAGTGAAGTATCCTGGGGGCTGCTGTTATATTTGGAATCGCGCCTATTTTATTGTTATATGTCTTAAAAGATTATGTACGTGTACAACGGTACAGATAAACGGTTTGCGTTCTTGTTTGGTCTACGACATAAGTATAAAAGATTCCCAGTGACTTGACATCGTGTGACTGAGGTCAAGTCGCCGTGAGATGTTTTACCCCCGTGGAAAACCTTTGCCTTTCTTGGGTGTCAACTCTTAAGTGTATGTATGTCAGGTTTCTCTCACGGTTTGTTTGTAGGTTCTCAGGTGCAAAAAATTATTATTTTAACTAACTAAGTCCCGACACAAATACGTCGTCTCCA
>BLSH010440386.1:547145-557157 GCA_018402905.1 Glandirana rugosa
TCAGGACCGGAGGGGGGGGGACCAGGGGAGTACAGATCAGGATCGAAGGGGGTGGGCGGAGGAGTACATTTCGGGACCGAAGGGGGGGGGACCAGGAGGGTACAGATCGGGACCGGAGGGGGGGGACTGGAGGAGAACTCAGAGGTGGACATGGGAACCGGAGGAGGAGGGGGGAGCAGAGTAGCACAGAGGAGGACACTCTCCCTGTGCAGCTTTCAATAAAGCAGCTGAATCCAGCGGAGGGGAGATCGCTGATTGTAATTTCCCCCACAGCTGCACCGATCATCCTAGAGTGTCCCTGTATCCTCCCCGCTGTGTCCTCCTCTGTGCAAAGCCCCCCTCCTCCGGTCATCCTAGTGTCTAAGTATCGGATGAGGCATCGGGAGCATTTGCACGAGTACAAGTAATCGTGCAAATGCTAGTTATCGGCACCGATACTAGTATCAGTATCGGGACAACCCTAATCAAAACACTTCGAGGTGTCTTAAAGAAACACATCTGATACAGACTAATTCACAAAAACTAGAATTAAAAACTTCTTAAAGGGGTTGTAAAGGCAGAAGGTTTTTTATCTTAATGGATTCTATGCATTAAGATAAAAAAAAAAAATTGTGCGCAGCAGCCTTGCCAGCACCCCCTAATTACTCTGAGCCCCGTCTCTTTCTAGCGATGTCCACGAATGTCTAAGCCATCTGGGACACTCCTCCTAAATGGCTGAGACACAGCAGTGGCGCCATTGGCTCCCGCGACTATCAAAGTTAGTCAATCAGCCAGTCAATCAGGGGAGAGAGGGGGCGAGGCCAGGTCACCATGTCTGAATGGGTACACGGAGCGCTGACTCGGCTCGGGTGCCCCCATAGAAAGCTGCTGGCTGAGGGGGCACTCGATAGAAGGGAAGGGCCAGGAGCAGAAAAGAGGGACCCGAGAAGAGGAGGATCTGGGCTGTAAGTATAGCATGTTTATTATTAAAGAAAAAAAAATGTGATATTTTACAAGGTTCCATGAAAAGGGTTATGTCAATATGGCAGGTATACCCTCACAATCACAACACAAACTATACATGTATTCACAAATTAATAAAACCTAAATAAATAAATTAAGCAGCATATTAAGCAGTACATTTCATTGACTCAAATCCTCTGCCTATGAAGCTGCATAATGTGCTACACACTGCAGATAGTGTTCATAAAAGCCAGGAACCAGTGGCAACATGCAGAAGAACCCTTGTCTTATCCACAACTGTAGGCTTACTAAAGGGGTCCAAGCTTCCCATCATGGTGGGCATACTTCTCAAAAGGGGTCTTCAGGATGTGGGAACCATAGGGAAGAACCACCGCCCTGGACTTGAATATCACCCTGCTGTCAACGACACAAGTTTCACTACTTACCAAGATAAGCACATAAAGCAGGATGTAGCACCCAAAAGCACTTACAGGCCGGCCCCACACAGTGGGTCTGGGTACAGTACCCAATGTACCATTTTCAACGATAACAGATCTAGAAACTGCTTGATAGCCCAGGCTAATAACCAGTCGAATCTTAAAAGCTTTAGCTTAAAAATACTTCTTCAGAAGAGAACAGGTCTATTGCCTAGGACAGAAAAAAATCTGGAGTCTCAGAGTGGGTGGGGTTATATAGCGAGTTCTAAGGGGGACAAGTTTTATTTTGCCAGCGACCATTCACCTGAAGGCAGGCAGCATATAAACCATGGTCTATGAATACAGTCTTGTTTCCGGTCCTTTTGATACACTTTTTAGTATACTTCAAAATTTGCCTTAAAGTGGTGCTAAATTATTTTTTTCCTTTATGCATTCACTGCAAAAAAAAAAAAGGGGGGGGGAGGGAGCAGAGGGTGTAGCCGAGACACACTGTGCACACAGCCCCGCTTGAGAGTGCACTGCATGAGTGCCCCCATAACACACGGCTTGCTATGGGGGCACTCGGGAGAATAGGATGAACAGAGAGCACCGGCAAGGGACCGGTCTGTACCATTGCACAGAGCAGGTAAGTATAACATCTTTTTTTATTTTAGGGGGAAAAAAAATAAATAAACCCCATAATGGCTTTACAACCACTTTAGTTAAATCTTCAAATACTTAGTGACTCCCTATTTTTACATTAAAGCCACCTTGCATTAAAAGTCCACTTATGTAGCAGCCCCCAGCCCCTGTTTGCACAGTATTAGAGCATCATTCCACAAGAAATAGGATCTAATCTGAGATTTTGCAAGATCCCAATGCGAGGTCATGTTAAGTGAGGAGCTAGACGAGTTTTTTATGCCTCTCTTTGATTTTTTTTTTTAATTATTGCAATCCAGTGTTATGCAAAAAGGTGGTGAGGATGCCACATAAGCTGTTCACATTCACACTTCCCTTGAACAATTTGAAAACTATAGTTTCATTTTAAGAAGCAGAGCAACCAAAGTAAAATCTCTCAAGTCTACGAACGTTCCTCTCTGTATTGCGCACAACTGTATTGCCCATGAACTTTGCCTGAGAAAACGCTTTGTAAAAACATACCAGACTGAGAAACAGGAAAGTTAAATTACAGGGATTCCTGATTCTCAACATGACCACTGACACGAGTTCTGTGGTCCTACGCAAATGAAAAACAAAATATTTAGTTCTGTAGTTCCCTTTACCACAAAATAGATGTGAAACAATGCCAACACTTGCTGGGCCAAAGGCTGTCTTCTGTTCCCTATTCCGAGTCTCTTCAGGACAAAAGTCATGAAACACAACATAGGAAATGAAGCATGAACGATAATTACCTAAAAATGAGCATAGTGCTTTCGGGGTCATTACCTAAAAAACACATGCAGCATTATAAAAGGTTGTATTGTCCATAAAATGGATGGGAGAGAAGTCACATAATATCCCCAAGTTTTAAAAGGAGATTCTGTTAGCTTCAGTAAAACAGGAAAGGTGGAACTCCAATCACTCCCATTTGTGATGTGTTAGAATAAATCCCGCTATTTTAGTAGCAACTCGGAAAAAAAAAGTGTGCCAGATTCTGAATGCTAGAATTCAATATTTACACAAATTTACATAGTTGCAAACACCCTTTGAATTTTGCAGATCCTGCACCGAGTGTGAGCTGTCAGTACTGGTTAATGGCGGAGAGATCATTTTTCCCCAGTAAAAGAAAACTCGCTCAGTTTTTATTTCCCCCAAATCGTTTACAAAGTGTAAGATTTAACAGCGTTCGGTCTGAAAAATGTACCCCTCTGGGCTTCAGTTATTGTAGCTGGTATAAGCAGGACAAGCAACACCAGCAATTCAGAACGGCACAGCCTGGATCAAACTGTGAAAGAAAACTGGATCAAAAGTACAGTACTGGGAAAAGCCAAGGACAGGAGACAACATGAGCCTACTGCAGCAGGAGAAGAAACTGGCATTTTCCACCAAGCCTGAAACTGGTAAAAAATCAAGACATAAGGGGTCCGGTACGTCCCCACTCATCATTTCAGGTCCGATTTCAGCCCGAATTTGTGGCTGAATTTGGACCTGAAATGGACCAGAACATGCAAAAGGCTTCTTTGCATCATTTGTCTAGGCCTGGAAACCAGGAAGAAACTTAGAGGAGGTTCACAATGGAAAAAAAAATATTTAAAGTTAGCACCTAATAATCCTGTATATGCTGACGTTTAATAAAAGAACACTCACCTGTCCAGGAATCTAGCACTGTCCTCACCCAGGCTACTTCTTCACTAGCTTCTGGGTTTCTGGCGCCGGCATCCTAAATGTGGGCAGCCGGCTATGCTGTGTATAGAATACCAAAGTGCTATGTAAAAATTATTGATATGAGGGGGCGTGCCCAAGATGGCACTGTGAGTGGTTGTGCCTAGCCGAGCTCCGCTACCCTTTCACTGGGAATCCGGTTCCTGGGGACCTTAAATCCGCACCAATATACCAGCAAGCTGCGGATGAGAAGCTGGTCACACTCGGGGAGCGGCAGGGGGAAAAAGCTGTACTAACCCCCCCCCCCCCCCCATTCCAGAGGACTGTACATCACTTACCGGACCGTAGGCTGCGACTGGCGCCGTGCTCTGCACGAGGAGCATGACATCTCAAATGGACCGAGGTGAGTCGGCTGACTCTTCCCCACCGGGGCTGCCAGGCATCATGGCAGCGATAGCCACTTGCCAGACCACTCTCATGGCTAAAATTGAGGCAGTGCTGCTGGACACAGGCCTCATTAGGCAGGACACTGACAAGTTGCGCACTAGGGTCATGGAGACGGAGGAAAGAGTGGGACAGGTGGAGGATACACTCAAGCACACGGCAGCCATCCGCATGTTACAAACGAAGATGAGGGTGATGGAGTACAAAGCAGATGACGCCGAAAATAGGAAGACGAGGAATAACCTCCGTACAGTGGGCATCCCGGAGGGGATGGAGGGAGCGCAACCGCCGACATTTGTAGAAGGCCTGCTCCACGAACTCCTGCCGGAAGCATGCTTCTCCCCACATTATGTTGTGGAGCGGGCCCATAGAGTTCCCTCTAAGCCTGGGCCCCCTGGAGCGAGCCCCCGTACCCTGATCCTTCGGATGCTTAATTTTCGGGACAGGGGTGAAATCATCCGGGCGTCCAGACAGCTCATATTTCTGGATTATTCGGTGGAGACACAAAAACAAAGACGCTCTTTTGACCAAGTGAAGGCGGCCATGAGGGAATGCAACATTCGTTATAGCACCCTCTTTCCAGCTCGACTGAGGGTACAGGATGGGGAATCTACCCGGTTCTTCACCACACCAAGAAAAGCTGCGGCCTGGTTGGATTCGTTACCACCACACCGCTGATGGAGGGAAGCGTGAGTTTCATATTATAAACCAGCTTATCCTGCTCATGACTAGCCACTTGTTGATGAAGAGGCAGCAACTATGGCATAAACTTGAGCTGGATGACCAGTGAATGAATATATTGCACCTGTTGTGCCCGATTGTCAGTTTGCAACTTAAGCTTGTGCCCTTGATCTGGTCAGGAGACTTTACACCTTACCATTACCACGGAAAAAGTTGCCGCCTTGGCTAGGTGACTCCCTCTAGCATTTGAAGAAGATGCTTGTACATTCTTGCTGAGATGAACTACCCTAGGAGATGGACTGTACATTCGTTAATGGCCCACGGCCATTTCTGCAATAAACCCCAGTGGAGGGGGGGGGGCAGTGGTGGGGCAGACCGCTCACTTTACACCCCCCTTAGTGCTTCGCCCTGAGGGGTGTAGTCTGCCACTTGAATATTGACCTCCCACACAGACACAGGAGCTGCAGATTCTAACTTTCTTTTTTCTTGTTTTAGTTCTTTTTTTAAGGGGGACAGTCAGCCCCATGCAGGCATTTGGGTTGTTATGATCTTTATACTGTTTGTTACTACAGGTTTTTATTGTCAGAAAATTCTATACCGCATCAAGCCTGCAATTGTCATATTAATGTACTGCTGGTTAGTGGCTGCCGTCCAGGTCCGATGGCCAGTGCAGGGAGCTCCCGATATGGCATATTTTTCTATCTGCCGCACAGTTGACATTTATGCCTTCACTTAACATTATCTAATGGAACACCAGGGGTCTGAATTTCCCAATTAAGAGGTCCCTGGTGTTCCAATTTATCAAAAAATATAATCCTCATATATATGTCTTCTGCAAGAGACCCAACTAGTGGGCAGTAAAACGCTGGCTTTGAAAAAGCCTTGGATAGGCCATCACTACAATTCCACATATTCGAATTTCGCAAGAGGAGTTAGTGTTCTTGTCCTCAAGTCCCTCCCCTTTAAACTACTTGACCTGGCCCTTGGTCCGGACAGTAGATTTGTTATCCTCCAGGCACAGATCCACTATCAGCAGTGGACAATTGCGAATGTGTATCTACCCCCCCAGCCCCGTTAGCACTCCTTAACCGGGTCACAGCCAGAGTGGCGGACTTTGCCTCAGATAACGTCATCCTTATGGGTGACTAACATGGTCCCTGATCCCAGCCTTGATAGACTGGGGTCAGGTGGTACATTGAATCATGGGCTGGTGGCCCGGGGCAGGCTCCTATGGGCTGGTGGACATATGGAGATGGAAACACCCTAGATCCAGAGAATACATGTGTCACTCTGCCACACACAGGATATAATCTCCTATAGACCTGGCATTTGCAGGGAAGGCTGTGTTGTCTAAGGTCCAGAGGGTAGAAATGTTGCCTAGAGGTATCTCGGATCATGCTCCTCTGCTCCTGAGCCTCGACCTATCTTGCGCCCCTGGAGGATAGACTGTGGAGGCTCTCGAGGTACTAGATCACTGACTCCATAGCGGAAGCAAAATATAGTGGTGCGTTGGTTGAGTACTGGGAGGCTAACTCTGGGACTGCTGAGTCAAATATCACCTGGGATGCATTCAAGGCCTTTACTAGAGGATAATATCAGACTATTATAGCAGGTGCCTGTAGGGAAAGAGGGGCTGAGTTGGCTGGACTTGAGGAGGAGGCAGGGGTTCAGGAGGCGCAATATATTAGGACTGGAGATCCCCAACATTATAGTAAACTTCAATCCCTCACGAAAAATTCTCAGGGTCCGAATGTCCCTGACTCAGAAAAAGATGCTATACCACTCTCAGCATATTTCTAAGCAAGGGAAAAAAACGGGGAAACTACTTGCTTGGTTGTCCAGGAGACAGATTGATTGTTTAGTATTCCGCACATCCTTGGACAGTCAGGAGCCCTTCTCTCGTCTCCCAGGGAAATTAATAAATGGTTTGCCTCCTATTATCAGGAACTTTATACGAGTAGGGCAGACTATGAACCAGCAGACCTGTCATGCTACTTGAATGACATCGACTTTCCCACACTGACACCTATCGCAATAAACTGGATGCCCCAATTACAGTGGATGAAATATTGAAAGCACTCAAACTGCTCCAACCTGGCAAGACACCAGGGATGGATGGCATCCCTGTAGAGTTTTATAAGCTCTATGTGGATGTTTGGGCACCCAGGTTTCATCGAATGTTGACAGATTCCTTGGAAACTGGGAAACTGCCTGACTCTATGGGTGATGCAGTTATAGTAGCGATTTCCAAAACGGAAAAGATCTAAGTGCACCTCATACAGGCCCATATCATTGCTTAACGTGGACGCCAAAATCCTGGCAAAGGTGCTTGCAGGCATGCTGAATACTGTTATTACGGCGCTCGTTCACCCGGACCATATGGGCTTTATGCCAGGGAGGGGTACAGACATCAACATTAGATGGCTACACACATAGCATTGGTGGGTCCGGAGAAAGCGGGAGTGGTGGCCTCACTCGATGCAGAGAAGGCCTGTGGAGTGAGGCCATCTACTGGAGGTACTGTCTAGATTTGGCTTTGGTTCCAATTTCTTACACTGGGTAAAAATATTGTACGATGCACCGCGGGCCAGGATCCAAACAAATGGAAGTCTCTCTGAGAGCTTCCACCTGGGTAGGGGGACCCATCAGGGCTGCCCCTTATCTCCAGGGCTGTTCGCGCTGGCCCCTTGCCATCCAGATACGAGCTTACCAAGCAGTGCAGGGCATTAGAATAGGCCCCTTAGAGGAAAAACTGTCCCTGTGTGTGGACGATACGCTGCTGTATCTAGCGGACGCCACTTCATCGCTTCAGGCAGCCCTAGCACATTTCGATAGGTTTGACAGATTCTCAGGGATAAGAATTAATTGGGACAAGTCTGTATTATTCCCACTGCATCCGGCTGTTCCACAGATAGATACTAACAAACCCCTGCGCTGGGTGACTGAATTCACTTACCTTGGGATCAGAGTTAGGGAGCGGCTAGAGGACTGCAGAGTGCGGAACATAGATCCAGCTTTGACCCAGTTTACACATAAGTGCATGGTGTGGAGGAATTTACCGTCAACTCCGGTAGGCAGGGCGAATCTGCTAAAAATGGTCTACTTGCCTAAATGCTTATATTTTTTCCGCAATGCACCCGTTCATACCCATAGGTGATTTTTTAATAAACTAGATGGGCAGGTAGTGTCATTTATCTGGGCAGGGAAACCCCCAAGGGTATCGAAACAAGTGCTATACCTTCCCTTGTCAGGTGGAGGGTTGGCACTACCTAAATTTCTTAATGCAGTTAAGGAGAAGTTGAGGTTCCCAAAGGGGGACTATCTCTGTGCCAAAGGACAATAAACCAAAAGATACCTCAGGTTATATAAAATCAAGAATTTTATTTCTTGTTAAAAAGCTTAATTCTTTTTTGACACATCAATGTGTGAAAAAAAAGAATTAAGCTTTTTAACAAATAAGACATAAAATTCTTGATTTTATATAACCTGAGGTATCTTTTGGTTTATTGTCCTTTGGCACCGAGATAGTCCCCCTTTGGGAACCTTAACTTCTCCTTAACTGCATCAATGAGTATGGGACGAGATGCGTATAAAAGTGTCCTAACGGGAACCGCAATCCCCCCCTCTATTCTACCTAATTTCTTACTGTACTACTGGGCAGCCACTATGGTCACAATAAGGTGGTGGTTTTCACAACCCCAGTAAAACCCGGTAAATTGGAGGCGGACATTTTGGGCTCATACTTACCCTTTAGAGGTCCTAGGGCACACTCCCAGGTTACTACACTTATGAGAGCTACCCTTAGTGTATGGCAATATGCCAGAGCGGTCTACCAAAAACCCTCTCACATATCATCACATACTCCCCTGTGGGTGAACCCTAGACTCCCTCACTTACGGTCTATCCCGGATCCAGCGCTGTGGGAAAAAAATGGGGATAACTACATTGAAGCATATAGTGAAGGATGGTAAGATACTGACGTTTGGGGAGCTCATCAGTCAGTACTCTATCCCTAGAAAGTTTCATTTCAGGTATATGCAGCTCTGTCATGCCATGAAGGCACAATTTCCAGAACCCATAGTGCTAGAATCTGACTCAATAGAACGTCTACTGATTTCTGGGGTTATGGACAGACCGTTGTTATCCCTATACCTATATCTGTCGGTGGTGTATGACACCAAGCCAACTAGAACCCTTGACAAGTGGAAAGCTGACATCCCGACCATGACAGGGGAGCTGTGGGAAGACTGTGTAGTTTTTTTGTTACCTACTATGAATACGGGCGAAGGACAGGTTCATTCAAAGTTCCTTCATAGGGCCCATTATACTCCTCATAGGGTAGCAAGCATCTGCCCCCAGGCTCAACCCGAGCGTACTAGATGCCTTGCGGACAGGGGTACTTTCTGGCATATGGTATGGTCATGCCCTGATCTGCAACCCTACTGGGGAGGAGGTGGAAAGGACCCTGAGTACAGTGAATGGAACCCCAATACCGATGGACCCAGTGATCCTTCTTTTAAGCCATCTAGAGGACATACAGGGGGACAGATATACTAAACGATGTATAACGTTCTCACTTTTCTACGCAAGGAGAGAAATTCTGATAAAGTGGCGCTCTCGGAGTCCTTCTACTTGTGCCAACTGGAAACAGTCAGTCAACTCGGCCCTTCCCTTGTACAGAAGTTTGATAAGGTGTGGTCAGGATGGATTGATGCATGCAGTTGAGAGGGCACACTAGGAGATTGGCTGTGAGCACAGATTCATTAATGGAAGTGGACTCCTGTGGTTCTTCTCCCGTAGTTAGGTAGGACTGGTGTGGAATAGTTTGAAGACATGTTCCCTTCCCGGCTCAACTGACTGACAAAGGTCAACCGTGTTCATCTTCCTGAGGCTCTCGCGGTGAAATAGTCTTAAAGAGAGGAACGCATCTTTTCACTCTTGCAATATGTAGCAAATCATATAGACAGGGGGACATACAGGAGATCTACCGAATTTTCTTCCTAGTGACCCAGGTAGCCATAACCCCAAGGTAAGTGACATGAGTCCCAGGAAAGGTGGAGGAGGGGTCATCCCAACGTCTAGTCCCGTACTGGTATGGTATACGGTCTTTCATGGGGACAGGCGTTCCGTAGATCATGCGAGCCCAACTCGGACCCCCGTCTACGAACGATGGGATACTCCTCATATTACCCGGGATACTTCCTTGA
>BLSH010440386.1:568095-578673 GCA_018402905.1 Glandirana rugosa
AAAAAAAAAAAAAAAAAAAAAAAAAAAAATCGCAATAGGCGTATATTGATTGGTTTGCGCAAAAGTTTCCGCATTTACAAACCATGAGAATTAATTTATGGCGTTTTTACTAGTAATGGCAGCGATCTGATTTTTAAAAAGGGACTGCGATATTGCGGAGGACAAAATCAGACATGGACAAGTTTTTGGGACCACTGACATTTATACAGCGATCAGAGCTAAAAATAGCCACTGATTGCTGTTTAAATATCATTGGCAGGGAAGGGGTTAACCTGCAGGGTGGGGCAATAAAGGGGTTAACTGTGTTCCCTAGGCATGTTGTAACTGTGTGGGGGCTGGGCTGGCAGGGGCATGACAGATCTAACTGATCAGTGTCATGCTGCCTGACAGAGCGGGGAACCCCCGGCGTTTACATCGACGGTTCCCCACTTTTCTTCTGTATCAGGCGATTGCGGGTCGCTGGCGGACATAAAGTCCACCTGACGCATGGCCACGCTCAGGGAGCCTGCGCTAATTCGCGCTACACTGCCACTCTGCAGCAGTAAAATGTAGGTGAGCCGATTGGGAACCGGTTAAAAATTCAAAATTTTTAAATACAGTAATCAGATGCAAACAGTAGAAGCCATCAAAACAAAGGTGGGAAACGAAGTCGGGATTTCATGTTAGCAAAAAGAATGTAGAACTTTAGCAGGATTTATTCTGCAACACACAATATAACATTTCTCATGTTACCAAACTAGACAAGATCCTAACAAAAATAGGAAAGAAGGAACCAAACTCTTAGAGAGGAAGTAAACCCTGATGGGGGTTACTTCCTCTATATTCCCCTGCAAAGTAGAAGCATAATGGGCTACTATGCATCGCATAGTAGCCCATTATGTGTCACCTGCAAACGAAGCCTGCGATGTCCAGCGATGTCCCCTGTGCTGGCAGCGTCCACCTTCAGCCCCTCTTCCTTCCGGGGCCGTGACTCCGGCCCTGTGACTGGCCGCAGCCGCATGACGTCACTCCCGCGCATGCACGCAGGAGCCACCAGTCACGGAACGATCTCCGCGTCGTTTCTTCATTGCGCATGTGCCGAAATGACGTTGGCACATCTAGTGCACTGTATATTTCCTAAACCGTGCATGTTTAGGAGATATGCAGGGCACCTACAGGTAAGCCTTATTATAGGCTTACCTGTAGGTTAAAGTGGTTGTCACGAGTTGACAACGACTTTAAGTGATTACAAGCTAGCCGATTCCTGAAAATCATGTAAACATAATGAACTAAAGCCAACAAATAGTACAAAAATAGGATTTTATTAAGAACTTACCGTAAAATCCTTTTCTCCGAGTTCATTGACAGACGCAGCCTCTCTTCATGACACGTGGGGTTATGTACCTTTTACTAGGAGTAGACTAGGCAGACTAGGGGGCCGTCCTTACTCAGCACATAACCCCTCAGCCCTGCATAGCATATCAGTTCGTAACAAGCCGTACAAACACAACACTGAGGGGTGGGTGCTGCGTCTGTCGAACTCAGAAAAGGATTTTACGGTAAGTTCTTAATAAAATCCTATTTTCTCTTACGTTCACTTACGTTCATTGACAGACGCAGCCTCCCTTCATGACACGTGGGGACGTCCCAAAGCATTGTGAACGCCTACAACGCCGCCTGTAAAACTTTGCGGCCAAAAGCAGCATCCGCAGATGCGGACACATCAACTTTGTAAAACTTAACAAAAAAGTGTGCACCGAGGCCCAAGTAGCCGCCTTGCACACCTGAGACACCGACGATTGGTGTCTAAACGCCCAGGAAGTGCTAATCGCCCTGGCGGAATGAGCTGTGACCAGAAAAGGGGGTTCTTGTCCTCGAACAGTATATGCATGGGTCACAGTCTGTCTGATCCAACGTGAAACAGTGGCCGACGAAGCCGCCAACCCTTTGCGCGGCCCATCTGTCAGCACAAACAGCGCATCAGACTTCCTAAAAGGAGCCAAAGCTGCCAAATACACCCGCAATGCTCTCGCTACATCCAAGGAATGCAAGGCAATCTCCTTAGGGTGAGACGGGTGCGGACACAAGGAAGGGAGGACAATGTCCTCAATAATGTGAAAAGAGGAGACCATCTTCGGAAGGAACGAATGAGACGGACGCAGCACCGCCTTATCCTTATGTAGGACCAAATAAGGAGACCTACACGACAAAGCTGCCAATTCAGACTCCCACCTAGCGGATGTGATAGCCACCAGAAGGCAACCTTCTGAGACAACAATTGTAAGGGAATATCCCTGATCTTCTAATAAGGCGGTTTCTGCAGTACAGAAAGTACTAAGTTCAGATCCCACGGTGCCAAGGGCGACTGTACCTGAGGAGCCACATGACGTACACCCTGTACAAATGTACGGATCAAAGAATGTATCGCCAAAGGATGCTGAAAGAGAATCGCCAGAGCGGAGATCTGGTCCTTGAGGGTGCTCAAAGCCAACTTTTGGTCCAGGCCTTGTTGAAGAAAGGCCAGCACCCGGGCAACTGCAAAGGAACGGGGTTTCCAACCCCCCCGCTTGCACCAGGCAATATAGGCCTTCCAGGTGCGATGATAAATCTTGCGCGCTTAAGAATAGTGGGGATCACTGACTCAGAGACCCCCCTGTCCCTCAACACCTGGGACTCAATAGCCTGGGACTCAATAGCCAGCGATAGTAAAGCAGGGTGCAAGATGGGGCGCTGCGACAGCAGATCTTCGCGAATCGGGAGTCACCAGGGAACGTCTGTTACCATCCGCACCACATCGGCGTACCAAGGGCGTCGAGGCCAATCCGGAGCCACCAGGATTGTCAGGATTCCCTCCACTTCTATCCTGGGCAGCAACCGCGGTAGAAGCTTGAGAGGAGGAAAAGGCGTACAGAAGCCTGTACCAGGACCACGGGGCCACCAGAGCATCCGTGGCTGCCGCCAATGGGTCCCTTGACCTGCTCACGAAGGTCTTCACCTTGTGATTGAATCTGGACGCCAGGAGATCCACATCTGGCGTGCCCCAGCTTTCGCAAATCTGGCGAAAGACCTCTGGATGCAGGGACCACTCTTTCTGGTCCAGCTTTTGGCGACTTAGGAAGTCCGCCTTCCAATTTTCTACGCCCCGGAATGTAGATGGCGGAGATTGCCGGAACGTGAAGCTCTGTCCACTTTAGGATGTGGGCTGCCTCTGCCGCTGCTGCCAAGCTTCTTGTTCCGCCTTGATGGTTCACGTATGCCACAGCTGTGGCGTTGTCCGACTGAACCCGAACCGGGAGGCCGCGCAGCCTCTCTGACCAGAGGGGGAGAAAAAGGTTCCCCAGGACTCCTCCCCAGCCCGAGAGACTGGCATCCGTCGTGACTATCGACCAATTTAGATGAAAAATGACTTCCCCAGGGGCAATGCCGGGGCCCGAAGCCACCAAGCCAATGACCCCCTGGTCAAATGATCCAGCCGGATCATCGCAGTAGTATCGCTCGCTGCAGGAGCCGGGTGTGACTCTGGGCGTACGGTATCACCTCGAAGGACGAGACCATGAGTCCCAACACCCGCATGCAAAAACGTAAGGAGGACCACCGTCGTGACAGGAGGGACCGCACCGCTACTTGCAGTGCCAGCAACTCGTACGGAGGTAGAAATACTTTCGCCTGCACCGTGTCCAATGTCAGACCCAGATATTCGAGGAGACAGGACGGGGACAATGTCGACTTCTGTAGGTTGATCAGCCAACCGAAGTCCCTCAGTAAGGTCAGGGTGAGAGTAACATTGTCTTCCAGAGCCTGCGCCGACTCCGCGCGCAGGAGGAGATCATCCAGGTAGGCTACCATGGCAATGCCCCTCTGCCGCAACAGAGCAAGTACCGGGACCAGTAACTTGGTGAACACCCGCAGAGCTGAGGCCAGGCGGAAGGGGAGAGCCACAAACTGTGGTCCCCCACATCAAAGCGCAGGAAGAGCTGGAGCCCGACATAGATGGGAACGTGTAGATATGCGTCCTTGATGTCCGGGGACACCAGCCAATCCCCTTGGTGCAGGGCGGCCACGACCGGACTGATTCCATCCGGAATTTGCGCGTCTTCACAAAGTGATTGAGCGCTTTCAAGTCCAGAACCGGCCTGGCCCCCCCTTCTTTGGTACCACAAAAAGGTTTGAATAGAAGCCGCGGAATCTCTCCACCAGAGGGACAGGCACAATCACCCCCTGTTTGGACATCGACCGCATAGCCCCTAACAGGGCTAGCCGACGCTCCGAAGGGAGCCTTAAATTGGACAGGAAGAACCTGTACGGGGGCCGGGTGCTGAACTCTATCTTGTACCCAGAGGACACCTCCCGCACCCACCAGTCGGAGATGCGGGTGGTCCATCGGTCCGCGAACCCCAGAAATCGGCGGGGGCAACCCATCATGCGGAGGAGGACTTATCGTCCGTCTTTTCAGGCTTGCGTTGCCAGGGACGCTTACCAGAGCCCGAGGCATACTTGCCGGGCCAGGAGTCCCTGCCCGCCTGACCGGGCGCACAAAAAAACCGTTTCTGCCCAGAGGGCTGAGGTCCCCGTTTGCGGAGCTGGTCACACCGCTTGGGTTCGGGAAGAAACGTACTCTTCCCCCCAGTGAAATCCTTAAGGATTTTGTCCAATTGGGGCCCAAATAGCCGCCCACCTTGAAAAGGGAAGATCCGTGAGACCCTTCTTGGACGCGTGGTCACCCGACTAGCGTCACAGCCCCAGCAGGCACCTGATGATTGCGAAAACTGAAATTTTTTACATCGGTACCAAGTCCAGAGCTGCGTCACAAAGATAAAGGAGGCCCTGCACCAGGTGGTCTGCTCGCAGCACGGACTCAGGCGAATCTACGCCTCCCCGTGCCTCACTCCACTCCATCGCACACTCCGTGAGCGACTGAGCTACCATGACAGACGCCAAGGCCGGTCGCATGGCCGCCCCCGCCACCAAAAAGAGTGCCTTAGACACTGCTTCCGTCCGCCTATAGGCCGGATCCCTAAAAGAGGGAAACCCCTCTAGGGGAATTATAGTCACCTTGGTCAGGAGGGCCACTGGCGGATCCAATGCAGGGGAGACCCATTTCTGTAACAGGCTGTCCTCAAAGGGATAGCGCACAGAAAAACATTTTGGCAGGGTAAAGGAATTCAGCGGACATTTCCATTCCTTATACACATACTGGTCAAAATACTGGAGGTAGGGAAAAACCTTAGGAGCACAAGAAGGCTTCTTGGACCCAAAAGTATAGGCAGACGCCTGTGCCTCTCCAGCCTGATCCAGGCGCAGTGAATTGCATACAGTCGCGACCAGGGCGCCCACCTGCGCCTTTTTGCGTGCCACCGAGGCCCCCTGGTCCTCCTCCCCATCCGAGGGCTCCCCGTCTGAGAGCTCCAGGGGGGTCCCCGTGACCCCAGAGCCCCCTTCCAGTTTCGAGTCTTCCTCAGAGGATTGCGGGGGAGGGGGGGACGCTTTTTAGGGCCCCCCCCTATACCGGTCCGATTCCCCCTGGGCAAAAAAACTCCTCCAAGATGGAGGTTAACTGATCTAGGGGAGCCAGAGGTCCCAGCGCGGCCTGTGCTTCTGCGGACCCCTCCGGAGAAGAAACGGTCGGTTCAGCCACCATTGCGCCACCGCCAGGACACTTGTGAGGCCTACCAGCCATCACCCCCTTAGTGCCACCCCCTGCAAAGCCTCAGGACTGCCCAGTAGGACTCAGCACCGCCGACCCTGCACCCCAGGGAGAAAGCCAGCAATACTTGCTGAACCCTGTGTCACTGTGTGCCCAAGGAGGCTGCCACTGTCTGCCAATGCCACCGCTGACCAAGCTGCTGATGCTGCTGGTCTTGCTGCCGCTGCATTCCCGGAAAGAATGGTGCCAAAAGCACATGAAAAACTCCCATACAGGGAGACCAACCAAAAATGGCCGTGTCCACGGCAAAATGGCGGTGGCCGCGGCTCCGGGAAAATGGCGGCGTGACGGATAGCAGCAGAGCGGCCAGGTTGTGGGCGGGGGGGTAAGAAAGAACATGACAGGGACCAGTGGGTCTGTACCCCCCCCCACCGGAACCATACCGCTAGTCGCCCCCGCCCCTCCGTCCCAGGGAGGAGGGGGGTGTCACTCACCCATCCAGACGGGTGTAGCGGGTAGCCACCCGGTGCAGACCTTCCTCCCCCCAGGCGGGGAGGGATGCTGCTGGCCAAGCGACCCCTGGAACAGTCCATAGCCTGGACACTGGGTATGCAAGGTGGGACGTTTAACCCACCGGCCGCCCACACGGAACGGGCAGGATGCGGCGGACCCCGCCAGTGCCAAGGGTGGCTCGCATCTGCCGGCCGCGCTGAGGAGATGGCAGGACCTTAGAGTATCCGTGTGGTCCCCAGCCGGCTACTTGATTGCAGTCTTCATCAGAAGGCTTGCGCAAAAGCAGAAAAGAAAAAAAATAAATAAAATAAAAAAATAAAAACTTTAGGGGACCCGCAATTCCCAGCAGGGAAGCAGGTCTAACTCCTTGCACTAGGCAGAAGAAAACTGATATGCTATGCAGGGCTGAGGGGTTATGTGCCGAGTAAGGGAAGGGCCCCTTGGGAGGGGCCAGCTTTGCTTTCTGAACTTTCGTTCTGCCTAGTCTACTCCTAGTAAAAGGTACATAACCCACGTGTCATGAAGAGAGGCTGCGGCTGTCAATGAACGTAAGAGAAATATACCATATCCATGTGTTAACACCACTCACAACCCTCTATTAATATGCAGCACCTTGAAGTACAATGATAGAAGGAGCCATTGTTACCATACTGGCTAAACTTAAAGTATAACTAAAGGCAAAACTTTTTTGGTAGTTTTGGATAGTGGATAGGGATTATAATGCTTGTCAGTTTTTATTGCTGTCTGTGCCCCCATTAAGGAGACTCATCCTCTCTATTGGTCCTGTTTACCATTATCATTGAAAGTAAAAGAAAATCCCAAATTTTGGGTTGCCCCCAAAAAAGTAGGAGAGGAAATCTTCCAATGGGGACACTCGTTCTGGTGACCAGGGGGTCCCCAAGGTTTGGCTATGGGACAGGAAATGAAGGGAAATCTCTGCAATGGGACACAGATGGCGAAAAAAAAAAAAATCTGACAGGGGTTATAATCCTCCCTTACTCTATCCAAAATAAAACTAAAAAGGTTTTGCTAATAGTTCTACTTTAAAAACAGGTCTACCTTTCTTCAACGCAGTTACAACGGGGGGGGGGGGGGGTGGTAGGGGAACTGGTAGGCTGCATCTTTGCCAACAGGTAGTGAGTTCAGTAAGGCTGGGGAAACAAATTGAAGACGACAGAAGATCTCTGGTTGCACAGGCGATGAAATGAGCACTCCTAGCCAATCCAAACCCTACAAAGAGAAGGGCATGGCTTGTAAAGTGAAGGCGTAGGTTGCAAATAAATCCCCCTTATTCAACCCTCTCACTCAAAAATAAAGTGGATTCACGCTCTGTTCTGCTCATGGAGGGTTCACATGTGGCAGACGTGCCTATTGGAGACTCCAGAGTATCTCTGGTGGTTGCCAGCATTTTCTATGGTCGGAGGTGGCACATGCACATGAAATCGGATGTCGGTGGGTGTAAACAGACGCTTGTCCGTTTACATCTGCAGCTTCATAGGAGGGCAATGGATGGTCCGATTGTGTCCACCTACAAACTGACATGCAGACCTGATCAGTCCGCCCATATTATATTTTCATCAGAAGATAGGTATAGGAAAATTGATCTAATCTGTTTTTATTCACTATTTTCCCTCTATGTACACAGCTTGTGAAACTATTAGAAGAAACCAGTTTTGAAAATACTGGTTCCCTGGCTAGCAAGCTGATCTATGACTCACTCAGGAGTCAAAAAAAGTATGTGGATTAAAGGTCAATTTCATCCTTCAGACCATGTTTCATATTGCATCCACATTTAAATGTCAGTAATGTTTATATTCAGAGTCTGCAGCCCCACCCCCCACCACAAGGAGGATAACATTCTGGAAATGAAAACAGTAGTACAGATACAGTGTTACACCTAGATTCCTTCCTATCAAAAAGCCTGAACAAGGGATCTAGGGGGTCCAAAAAGCTTAAAATGTTTGCCTAAAGAGTATCCCCTATGGTCAAATGTAAAATCATAAATTCATTTCCACATTGTATTTCAAATATTTCTACCCTATTCATGTTAATCTGAACAATCTTGAAGTTTGTAAACTTACCCTGAAAATTCCGCACACATTTTACTTGCTGGAGTTCTGTGACACATGATGCCCTGTGAGTAGGCACTGCTGTGTCACATTTCACTGAGCCTGCCTTCTTAACTATACAGAGGGACTGAGAGGAGGAGCTGAATCAAAGTCAGTACAGGAATCACTGCTTTTAGGCAGCAAGGTACCATGGGATATGTAGTCTTTAGAAATTGAAAAGGAGGAGAGGAGAAGGGAACCCAGGAAGTTGTGGAGAGAGATGGCCAGCAGACAGCACTAATTGTGCATTATTGGATTGTCAAGTATAACTATTTTTTGTATTGTGATTACATTATGTTCTAAAACAGGGGTGTCAAACTCAATTTCATCACGGGTCAAATCAGCATTCTGGTTGCCCTCAAAGGGCCGCTTGTATCTGCAAGACTAGTTGAGTATCCTCCCTTCAAACCCCTTTACATCAGATGTCGAAAGCCCCCTCCCCCCCACCACCACCACCACCATCAGAAGAGTCCCCTACCCCCCCCTTACCATGTTCTGCTGCCGGGAAGAAGCTGAGGGCGGGGCTAGAATGCAGAAAGTGCAGGGTCTGGAGGAGGACCAGAGAAGGGCTGTAGTCTGCTAAATGCAGAGACCAGGGGAGGCAGAGAGGAGAGGGAGCTGCAGCTGCACAGAGAGGCTCAGGATCTGGCAGAGGACTTCGGTCCTCCTTTCTGCTGCCAACTGCTAAGACAAGATGTGGGGGGGAGACGAGGGGGGGTGCTGCAAGAGAGGGGCAAGGGCCACATGAAATGAACTAGAGAGCCAGATTCGGCCCCCCGGGCCCTGTGTTTGAAACATGCGCTAAAACAAAAAGTTAATTCTGTGACTGTAGAAAGCCTTTAACCACTTACCGCCCGCCCACCATCAAATGACGGCGGGGCGGTGCGGCTCTCAGTGGGCCGATCGCAGTCGCACCGTGTTGCCAGGAGCAACCCCGATCTGTGTAAAGAGCCGTGGCTCTTTAACCATGTGATCGGCTGTGACTAATCACAGTCGGTCACATGTAAACAAGGAAGTGCCACTAATTGGCGCTCCTCACCTCACACTGACAGAGTGTATAGTAAAGAGAGACAATCAGCGGCATCTCCTCTCACAGAGGATGTATAGGGATGTAATCAGGGCACTGATCATCAGTGCCCTGATTACAATTGACCACCATTGCCAGCAGTCAGTGCCCACAAGTGCCCGCTAGTGGCACCATAGTCCATTAGTGATGCCAGTCAGTGTTTTCTATTAGTGCCGCCTATCAGTGCTGCCCATCAATGCCCATCACTGCTGCCCATCTGTGCCGACAAGTGCCACCTATCAGTGCCTGCTAGTGCCACCTATCAGTACCCACCAGTGCCAATCAGTGCCCATAAGTGTGGCATATTAGTGCCTCCTCATCAGTGCCACCTAATCAGTGCAGCCTATCAGTGCCGCCTCATCAGCACACATCAGTGAAGGAGAAAAAATGTATTCCTTCAAAATTTTCTGTTTGTCTTCCCTTTTAAACCCAGCAGCGATTAACCACTTATACCATGCACTTAGAGCACTTCCCTACCAGACCAAATTTCAGCTTTTAGCGCTGTCATATTTTGAATGACAATTGCGCAGTCGTGCGACGCTGTACCAAAACTAAATTTTTATCATTTTTTTTTACCCACAAATAGAGTTTCTTTTGGTGGAATTTGATGACCTCTGGGGTTTTAATTTTTTTTAAAAAGACCGCAAATCCTTCGTAGGACTGCTGGGACCCCAGGGATCCTACGCGAACTAACTGTTTTTGAGCGCATCTGCCACGCTGGGGATCCGGTGCGGCACACTCTCTCACTAGTCTACACTACATGGTTGCTCAGTCCTAGAACATGGGTCTAAGAACATAAGATTGTCGGTAACTTCTGAAAACCCGATCCACATCCTAAAAGTAGGAAACCCATCGACTCTTAACTCACAAGTCCAGGCAAAGGGTAAATTCCTCCTTTCCACCTTGTATTAGCGGGGGACCTAGATGGTTGTATCACATCTGATCACTCTCTCACACGGCGTGGCCTAGGGGTCGCACCGTCTACGCGAGTTTTTGTCAATCAAGCGCATCCTAGGGACCCCAGGGTCGTCAGGATGCTTCCTAAACGCCAGAAAAATTTTTTTTAATTTTGGGGTCTCCAGTAGTTTAAGGTGGTTTTCTTTGAGATAAACACCCATTTTTTTTTACTATTTTTAAATCAAAACCATGTCGCAGCGTGCTGACGCGTTAACAGTAAGTTTTATACTGTCGCGATTTTCGACTTTAAACCAGACCATCCCTTCACGAGATTCACGTACCATATTCACCAATTAGCGACGACCCAAATT
>BLSH010440386.1:594655-613645 GCA_018402905.1 Glandirana rugosa
CCATTACCAGTAAAAAAAAATAATAATAAAAACGCCATAAATCAATTCCCAGTTTGTAGACGCGATAACTTTTGCGCAAACCAATCAATATACGCCGATTGCAATTTTTTTTTTCCCAAAAATATGTAGAAGAATATATGTCGGCCAAAACCGATGAATAATTTTTTTAATGGATTTGTACTTTAGCAAAAAGTAAAAAATATTGTTCTTTTTTGCAAAATTGTCGCTCATTTTTTGTTTATAGCGGCGATCAGAAATGACGCAGAGGGGATCAAATACCACCAAAAGAAAGCTCTATTTGTGGGAAAAAAAGGACGCAAATTTTATTTGGGTACAACGTCGCACGACCGCGCAATTGTCATTCAAAATGCGACAGCGCTGAAAGCCAAAAATTGGTCTGGGCAGGAGGGGGGTTTAAGTGCCCAGTAAGGAAGTGGTTAAGCAGAGAACTCTCGGCTCTCACTGAATCTGACACACTGTTTTAACATGGGGAGAGCAGGAATGGCAGTCACTCGCCAGGACGCGATTTCTGGTCGCCATGGCGACCTGGCGCCTGGGGTTTGTCGAGGCCTGAACTATGGTATACTCAATACTATCTTCACATGGTAGTAGCGAATAAACTGATCATAGGTTACCATTCGAGATCCATCCAGCTATCCTCCACGAGTAATGGGATAACAATACTAGGTCACCCTTATGTGAAGTTGCTCATGGAAGGGTTCCCTCCCTCTCCTAATGTTCACGCCTACCATTTATGCCCTATGAGAGGCAATGGGGATTGGTACTATCCCCTCACCTACAGCCATTATGCAGCCCCCTCTCCCGCTCCCCCTCACATTACCCCACTTTCCCCCTCACATCCCCACTGTTTATCTTCAGAGTTATGGTTATATACAAACCTTTATTGTACTGCTGTATATCGTACAAAAAAGGAGGTCTTGCGTTGAGCATGCTATCATTGTATTTCACTGTTATGTTGGAAAAATAGGTATGGAAATATCTGCTCTTAACATTCTGACAACTGTATCTGTAATATCTGATGCCTCAATAAAATTTCTTGGGAAAAAAAAAAAAAAAAAAAGCAATAAACGGTGGATTGCTTTTCAGAGGGTAGCAGAGCAGCAACTGCTAGACATTTGGAGACAATACTGCCAACTACTGAATGACATTTTTTTTTCTCTTTCAGCGGAATGGGAATGTTCTATTTAAATACCATACCACAAACCAAGCGCCATGGCTAACGGTTGCCATATTCACTTGAAAAGGTGGTGTTAGCCGGCAATTCTGCCTTCCACACACATTCATGGCAGTGTCTACTAAAATGGCAACTGCCCGTGTTAACTTGAAGATTGGCAGTTGGGGGCTGGTAAAACCATATCTCAACCACCTATTTTTAACACCTAGTAAACAAGGCCTTAAATGACCACTGCCCAAGTTAACTTGCAGCTTAGCCATTGGTGGGCAGTATAACTGCAGTGTAACTGCCTGTTTTACGGTCCTTCAGCCACCTGTGTGAAAGATAGCCCCCTCTCAATCCAGCGATATGCACAGTAGCCTTGGCTGTCCCTAGTGTCTCTCTTCATTGGCTGAGACAGCAGCAGGAGCCATTGGCTCCCCCTGCTGTTAATCACAGCCAGTGAGCCGATGAGGAAAGAGAGCAGAGGGCGGGACCAAGCCACAGCTCTATGTGCACAGAGCGGGGCTCGGAAGCGAGCATGTACTTGTGCCCCCATAGCAAGCAGCTTGCTATTAGGAGCACTGGTCAAGGGGGAGGAGCCAGGAGCACTGGCAGGGACCCTAGAAGAGGATCGGGGCTGCTCTGTGCAGAACCAATGCACAGAGCAGGCAAGTATGACATGTTTGTTATTTAAAAAGGATACATTTTATATCAATTTAACCACTTACATGTACTGCGGCCGGGCAGCCTGTATCTGATCAACTCCTTCAGCTATGGGGCGCGCCTGCCGCCGGAGCCCCGCTCCCTATGTAATTGGACACAGCGGGACCCAATCAGCGGTCTGGTGGACGAGATGTCCACCAGTAACCCGGCAATCATGCGTAGAGAGGCAGAATGGCAGTATGCCTATGTAAACATAGCAGAAACACATATCTCGGTTTTCCTTTAGTCAAAGCAATCCCCCTACAGTTAGAAAGCACACATAGGGAACACATTTAACCCTTTGATCAACCCTGTTAACCCCTTCCCTGCCAGTGTCATTTTTACAGTCACAGTGCTTTTTTTTTTTGCACTGATCAATGTATTGGTGTCGCTGGTTCCCAAAAAGTGTCACCTAGTGTCAGATTTGTCAGCCGTAATGTCGCACCACCATTACTAGTAAAAAATTAAAAGTCCCTAAATCAATCCCATAGTTTGTAGATGCTACAACATTTGCTCAATCCAATCAATATACGCTTATTGGGATGTGGTTTTATCAAAAACATGTAGCAGAATACATATTGGCCTACATTTATTTAGAAATTAGATTTTTTATCGATTCGGTTTTATAGCAGAAAGTAAAAAATATTTTTATATTATATATTACATACAGGTAACAATCTACTATTCTGTTAAGCCTGAGACATTAACCTTTAGACCATTGGCTTTAACAACCCCACCTATTCATAATGACCAAATGTTTTCTTACAGTATCAGCAGAGTTGTAACAATGTTATCGGGGTGGCTGAAGATTAAGGCCTCATACACACGGGCGTATTTTGACGCCGGCGTCTACTGACGTTTTTTAGCTGCTCCCCATGTTAGTCAATGGCCACATAAAATACGTCGGCGTTTTTGAGCTGTAGATGGCGTCGGCGTATCAGAGAACCCACGACCAGCGCGTTCCTTGGCTGCAACGACGTCAAAAAGCGCCGCAAAACGCCACGAGACGCCAACAGACGCCAACAAACGCCACCTAATATTGTACCGGCGTTTTCCGGCGTTTTTTGACGCCGACGTTTTTAGGTTGAAAAATAGCAGAGGAATGATTTTTTTTAAAAAAACGTCTATTGACGCCGACGCTCACTAGCGCTCAAAAACGCCAATGCATAACGCCGAAAAACGTCGACTTTATCTCCTTGACGTCGGGCCCGACGTTTTGTTTATTATTTTATATACGCCCGTGTGTATGAGGCCTAATAGAATATGTAAATAAGACTATCACAATGAGGTATTTTTTAATAAGCCAAAATCATAGCCCTTACGAAAACAGGATTTTTGTTACTCGCCGTAAAATACCCCTTCTGTGACAGACACAGTTTCTTCGCATTCTTGACCACAGGGTTTAGAGAGCCACTTACAGGAGCAGGACACTTGGCAGAAAAGAACACAGCACCGCCTATGGGCAATCCTAGCTGGTATAAACCCCAGGCCAGCTGGTCACAAAGCAGTAGAAGTGAAAAAGAGCCAAAAATAAAAGATTGGGTGCGGTGTCGTCCAATGTCTTCAGAGAAAAGGGATTTTATTAAAACTTACTGTAAAATCATTTTCTTCGAGTTAACTGACAGGCGCAGCTCTCCATTACAAGTGGGGTTTATGCTGGTCTCACTAGAAGTTAATTAGGCAGGGAAAATTAACAGCTGGCCCCTCCCATGGGGCCGTCCTCTCTTCCCACATAAACCTCCTCCATAGAATAGCTCACAGTTTGTACACAAGCCGTACAAGAACAGAGCACAGAGGGGTGGGTGCTGCGTCTGTCAGTGAACTGACGGTAAGTTTTAATAAAATCACTTTTTCTCCTATCGTTCACTGACAGACGCAGCTCTCCATTACGTGTGGGGTTGTCCCCAAGCTGTGTCAAAAAGGAGGGGTGGGTAAACGCCAACAACAGTACCCAACAGAACCTCTAAGGAGGCACCAGACGCGCCTACACTGCCGCCTGCAAAACTTTGCAGCCAAAAGCAGAATCCGAAGATGCAAACACATCAACTTTTTAAAACTTAGTGAAAGTGTGAACCGAGGCCCAAGTGGCCGCCTTGCACATCTGTGACACCGAGGGTAGAATGAGCCGTGACCGGAAAAGGGGGAACCTTGCCCCGAACAGAATATGCATGGGTCACGGTCTGTCTGATCCAACGAGAGACCATAGCCGATGAGGCCGCCAAACCTTTGCGCGGACCTTCAGGCAGCACAAACAGAGCATCAGCTTTTCGAAAAGAAGGTGTAGCAGACAAATACACTCTTAAGGCCCTCACTACGTCCAAGGCATGTAACTCAATTTCTTTTGGGTGCGATGGACGAGGGCACAATGAAGGAAGAACAATATCTTCATTAATGTGAAAGGAAGAAACCACTTTCGGAAGAAAGGAAGGCAAGGGTCATAAGACCACCTTATCCTTATGCAGGACTAGGTAGGGAGACTTGCACGAGAGTGCTGCTAATTCATACACCCGTCTGGCAGAGGTGATGGCTACTAAGAAAGCCACCTTCTGCGAGAGCAGTTGTAAGGAAATCTCCCTGATTTTCTCATAAGGAGGTTTCTGAAGTACAGAAAGCACCAAATTCAAATCCCAAGGAGCCTACGCAACCTTCACCCGAGGCGCCACATGTAGTACACCTTGAACAAAGGTACAAATCAACGAGTGCGAAGCCAAAAGGTCTCTGGAAAAGAACTGCCAGAGCCGAAATATGGCCCTTAAGAGTACTCAAAGTCAGTTTTTTGTTCAGTTGCAAAAAAGTTAGGACCCTGGATACCACATAAGAGCGAGGGTTATTACCCTCCAACTCACACCAAGCTATATAAGCCTTCCAGGTGCGGTGGTAAATCTTGCGAGAAGTACACTTGCGACCCTTCAACAATGTAGGAATCACTGAGTCAGCGACTCCCCTGTCTCTTAGCACCTGGGACTCAATAGCCAAGCCGTCAAAGCCAGCGAAGGTAAAGCAGGGTGCAGGATGGGCCCCTGAGACAGAAGATAGTTTCTTAGCGGGAGCCGCCAGGGGGCGTCTGCCACCATTTGCACCACATCGGCGTACCAAGTGCGCTGAGGCCAATCCGGAGCCACCAGGATTATTGGTATTCCCTCCGCCACTATCCTGCGGATCAGGCGCGGTAACAGTTTTATCGGAGGGAAGGCATACAGAAGTCGGTAACGGTCCCAGGGGGCCACCAGATCGTCCGTGGCCACTGCCAACGGATCCTTCGTTCTGGACACAAAGGTCTCCACCTTGTGATTGAACCGAGACGCTATGAGATCCACGTCCGGCGTCCCCCATCTGCGGCAAATCTGGTTGAAAAACCTCCGGGTGGATAGACCACTCTCCCTGGTCCAGCGTCTGGCGACTGAGAAAGTCCGCCTGCCAGTTCTCCACACCTGGAATGTAAATGGCGGAGATTGCCGGAACGTGACGTTCCGCCCAACGCAGTATCAGAGCTGCCTCCGCCGCAGCTGCTGGACTTCTTGTGCCGCCCTGATGGTTCACATACGCCACTGCTGTAGCATTGTCCGACTGAATTCGGATCAGACGACCTTGCAATCTCATCGTCCAGTGAAGAAGACACAGTCTGATTGCTCTCAGCTCCAGCACGTTGATGGGGAGGCGAGCCTCCTGAGCCGACCAACGGCCCTGGGCAGATAGCTGCCCCAGGATTCCACCCCAGCCCGCAAGGCTGGCATCCGTGGTGATGATCACCCACTGAAGGGGCAGGAACGTCTTCCCCTGAGGTAGAGCCGAGTCCCGAAGCCACCAGGTCAGAGACGCCCTGGTCTGATTGCTCTCAGTTCCAGTACATTGATGTGGAGGCGAGCCTCCTGTGCCGACCAACGGCCCTGGGCAGACAGTTGTCCCAGGATGCCTCCCCAGCCTGAAAGACTGGCATCCGTGGTGATGATCGCCCACTGGAGGGGCAGGAACAACTTCCCCTGATTCAGGGCCGAGTCCCGAAGCCACCAGGTCAGAGACGCCCTGGTCTGTGAGCTCAGACGAATCAGAAGGTCAAAGGACCGAGGTGATCCTGTCCCACCGAGTCAGAATTGCTCGCTGAAGGAGAAGAGTGTGACACTGGGCAAATGGTATCGCCTCGAAAGACGAGACCATGAGCCCCAGCATCCGCATACAGAATCGTAACGAAGACCGATGGTGCGACAGAAGGGTTTGCACTGCCGACTGCAGAGACAGCAACTTGGCTGGAGGAAGGAACACCTCCACCTGCACTGTGTCCAATATCAGACCCAGGTACTCCAGGCGACTGGTTGGCGACACCGACGATTTCTGCAGGTTGAGTAACCAGCCGAAATCCTGCAGCGAGGTCATTGTGATCCCCACATTCTCCTCCAGAGCCGAGGCTGACTCCGCTCGTAGGAGCAGGTCGTCTAGGTAGGCCACTACCACAATGCCTCTCTGTCGCAGCAACGCCAACACCGGGGCTAGCAGTTTTGTGAAAACTCGGGGTGCTGAGGCCAGACCGAAGGGGAGTGCCACAAATTGAAAGTGGAGGTCTCCCACTGCAAAGCGCAGGAAGCGCTGATGCCGTTGACAAATGGGTACATGGAGGTACGCATCCCTGATGTCCAGGTACGCCAGAAACTACCCCTGATGGAGGGCTGCCACAACCGAGCGGATAGATTCCATCCGGAACTTCCACGCCCTGACATACCGGTTCAGGGCCTCTAGGTCCAGTACTGGCCGAACCCCCCCCCCTTTTTTGGGGACAACGAACAGATTTGAGTAAAAACCTCGAAACCTCTCTTCTGGAGGCACTGGCACAATCACTCCCTGGTCTGAAAGAGCTTGAACAGCCCCGAAAAGGGCCTTCCGGCGATCCTGCGGGAGCCCTAAATTTGATGGGAATAACCTGTCTGGGGGTAGAGTGTTGAACTCTATCCTGTACCCGGCGGACACCACTTCCCGGACCCAATGATCTGGAATGTGAACCAGCCACCGGTCTGCGAACCCCAGAAGATGTCCCCCCACCCGAAACCCAGGTGGGGGCAACCCATCAGGCTGAGGATGGCTTGTCTTCCACCTTTTCGGTTTTGCGCTGCCACTGCCGCCTACCAGCCCCTGCAGCGACCTTACCGGGACGGGTCCCTGTACCTGTTGCAGTCAGGGCGCGAAAAAACCTTGGGAGGGGGCCCCTGTCTACGGCGAAACTCGCGCCTCCGGTGCTCCGGAAGAAAAGTACTCTTACCTCCCGTAAAGTCTTTTATGATCTTATCCAAACGTGGACCAAATAGATGTCCACCCTGAAAAGGGAGGTCAGCAAGACATTTTTTGGAAGCATGGTCGCCAGACCAAGAACGCAACCAGAGTATCCTTCTGAGGATAATGGCAAAAATCGCTAACCTGGAGAACATCGGCAGTAAATCAACAGCTGCATCACAAAAGGTACTTGAACCCTTGGAGCAAAAACTCAACCCTTGGAGCAAAAACTCAGCCCTCTGCGGAGCATCCATCAGGCGGCCGCACTCCAAATCGGACTTAAGCTCCGCCATATACTCAGACAGATGTTGAGCCGCCATGGCGGACACCAGGGCTGGCTGCACAGCAGAACCTGCCACCAGAAAAAACTGTTTTAAAAGCGCCTCTGTTTTTCTATCAGCGGGGTCCTTGAAAGAAGGAGACCCTTCCAGAGGAATAGTCGTCGCCTTACTAAGGCGGGCTATCGGGTCCACCACAGGCGATTCCCATTTTTTCAAAAAGCTTTCCTCAAAGGGATAGCGAGCAGCGAACCGTTTTGACAGCGAAATGGAAAGCTGCGGACGTTGCCATTCACGGTAAAGAAAACAATCAAAACTTTGATCATAGGGGTAAGCCTTGGGGGCCCTAGGGGGCCTAGAGGACCCACACACATACGCAGAAGTCTGCGATTCACCATCCTGGCTCAATCGCAGCGTAGTGCGAATGCCAGTGATAATGGCGGCGACCAACGCTTTTTCGCGCGCAGCCGCCGCCCCATGATCCTCTTCACCGTCCAATGGGCCCAGTTCCCCATCAGATAGGTCCACAGAGGTCCCTGAGACCCCAGAGGCCAATTCCAGGTCCGAATCCTCCCCCGATGATAAGGGGGGGGGAAGGGGGCGCTTCTTGGGGCCTGTTTGGCGAAATTCACTAAAGACTGCCCATAGCTGGTCCAAAAAAGCCCCTTGCGCAGACTGCGCCGCCGCTGATGCCTCCTCAGCAGGTTCAGCAGTGTAATCTGCCATTGCTGTTGCCCCCAGAGCCCTCTCAGTGACACACCGTGGTACCAAAGAGGGTGAGGCACCCCCACACTGCCGCACACCACCACCCCACAGTGCCCCAGGGAACCCAGGAGGACTGCACCCGCCGCTACCAGCACCCACAGGGGAGCCCAGCTGTTACGTGCTGCTTTTGCTGCTAGTAACTCCAGATGACCGTCAGAAGAGCCGCGCCGTCCGTCACCACCGCTCCACAGAGAAGGGAAAACGCTGTACACACGTTTTTTGCAGAGACGTGGCCAAAATGGACGCCGTTAGACACTAGAGGACGAAACCCCCTGTACAGAGACTTGCAGTACCACAAACGGCCGCTCTGAGCGCTAGAGGGAAAGCCCCATAGGCCAGATATGTCTGCGGCTACGGCAAAATGGCGGCGGTCCACCGCAAAAAGGCAGCGAAAATGATGGCGCAGACGGACGGGGTGCAGTGCGGGGGTGGGGGGAGTGAAGGGGGGACAGGAGCTCCAGCGGCTACCCCGACAAAAAATAAACTGTTTTTTTTCATCGGTCCCCCTTCTGGTGAAAAGGGGGGGGGGGGGAAGGGCGGAACTCTCACTCACCACTCCACGAGCGCCATGGGTAGCCACCCAGTCGCAGGGCACGATGCAGGCCAGAATTCGCCCTACCGAATCGCATCCGGGCTGGGCATAGGTGGGGATCACCCCAGGCCACCAACACGGAACGGGCACTATGCGGCGGGTCCCCATACTGCGGGACTGGCTCGCATCAGTCGGCCAGGTCGGGGAAAGTACAGAGCCCATGGACCCTCCATGCCCCGACTGGCTTCTTGATAGCAGATCATCTTGATAGAAGACAAGGAAATAAAATAAAAAGAATGGTTACAAACAGGACCGCAATTCCCCTAAAGGGAAGCCAGGTCAACTCCTTGCAAACTAGGCATTTAGACTGGTGAGCTATTCTATGGAGGAGGTTTATGTGGGAAGAGAGGACGGCCCCATGGGAGGGGCCAGCTGTTTATTTTCCCTGCCTAGTTAACTCCTAGTGAGACCAGCATAAACCCCACACGCAATGGAGAGCTGCGTCTGTCAGTGAACGATAGGAGAAAAGGGATTTTACGATGAGTAACAAAATATCCTGTTTTCTCTTACGTTTTTTGATGGACACAGCTTCTTCTCATCTTCACCATAATATCCTAAAGCAGTAAAGGGTGGGCAAAGACAGGAACAAACAGGCAAACATGCAACCACCCGAAAAACACTACCCAATGAGGAAACGAGGAACGTGGGCTACAAAACCTTGCAGCCAAAACAAGCATCCAAAAGATACAAACACATCAGCTGAGACACAAGACGCCTGATGTCAATTGTCCTTGTGGAGTGTGCTGTAATTGGGAAGGGAGGAGTCTGAACCTTAATGGCATACGCATGAACAATAGTCTGCCTGATCCATCAAGAAATGGTGGCAGAGGAGGCCACCAGGCCCTTTCATGGTCTTTCCACAATCACAAACAGAATTTGAGCTCCATAAGGAAGCCATAGCAAACAGGTACACACATACCTCCTGGACCATATCCAAGGAGTGCAGCACAACCACCTTATGCCTGTGTAAGACCAACTTAGGAGACTGCCACCAGCTCAGACTGCCAATATGCGGAAGTGATGGCGATCTTCTGAGAGAGTGTAGAAAGGGGAATGTCCCTAATACTCTCAAATGGACGCTGCTGGGAGGACCAAAAGGAACCAGATTAAGGTCCACCAGGAGCAACGGGGAACGCACAGAAGGCGCATAATGGTCTCCTTGGACAAAGGTACAAAACAAGTCAAGTCCGTGGCCTGGGGTCATTGAAAAAAAGAAAAGATTGCAAGGGCAGAAACCTGGCCCTTAAAAAAAAGGTACTCAAGGCAGGTTCATCACCCTGTTGGAGAAAGGCCAGAACCCAAGCCACCAAAAAGTAGTGTGGATGGACACCCACAACCTCACACACAACCTTGCAGGCGATATAAGCCTTCAAGGTGCTAAGGGAAGTAGGCAGTCAAAACTTTGTCAAGAAAAAGCTAGATTAAAAGGCAAAATTTAGGATAGTTTAAGCAGAGCCCCACCAAAAAGGGAAAGCTCCACTTGTTTGCACCCTCCCCACCTCCACTGCCACATTTGGCACTTTTTTTGGGGGGGGGGGGGGGGTACCTGGTTTTGACAGGTACCCATTCTGACTTTTGGCTCAGATATTTGCGGCAATCTAAAGCCAGAAGTTCAGCCCCCGCTCCTTCCCCTGCAGTCTCCTGGGACACAAGACTACGGGACCATTCACAAGGCGCAGCAGGAAACAGGCTGTGAAGCCACAAGGCTTCACTTCCTGTTCCCCTTACTAGAAATGCCAAAGCCTGCACGCAAAGTCGATTGAACAATAGGCTCGGGCGAGGACATCGCTGGATCCCTGGACAGGCAAGTGTCCTTATATTAAAAGTCAGCAGCTACAGTATTTGTAGCTGGTGTTGACTTAACTTTTTGTGGGGAGCCTGGACCTCCTCTTTAAATAAGCTTGCATGGCAATCACTGCTCTCTGCTCTGCCCCCTCTAGCGCTCACTGGATCGCCAGGCAGGTGATGGGAGCAACTGGCTTCAGCTCTCAGCTGCACACTCAGAGGGAGAGTGAGGTCTTATGCAGCTGGGAGGATCCTGTCAATATGATTGGGATGCTGCCAGAGCCTGAGGCAGCTCTGTGACATCAGCCGACAGCAGGCTGATTCTGGGTCACAGGAGTGCAAAAGTAAGTGCACCGATTTGACCCAAAAGAGAAGAATGGCCTTCTCTTTCAAGTCATTGGTGGTAGAGACACAATTCAATAATTTACAGTAGCAGCAATAATAAATATGATATACAGACTATTGATATTTTAGGTTCAAATTAATACTAGCCATATAAAGTGATTCATTTTGAATGAAAATCAATGTAAGAATGTTCATTTGATTCTCCAATCGTCAGTGGGGTCAAATCGATGTTAATTTTTTACCAGTGTCACGAAAATTCGAAGGAGCAGGATGGGATTTTTTTCATGAACAAATTTTTGTACAGTGTAAGTAGTTTTCCTTTAATTACATTCATTGTAAAATCAAATGTTAAAAGCAAGTGAAATTTTGAATAAACATTCGTCCATTTATCGAAAGTGCAAATCAATTTTCATATGAATACGCTTATCCGAAACTATACTAGTGTATAGCCAGAATTACACCTCATTTTCTGCTCAAAATCGCTAAAAAATAAGTTGCAACGTTCTTAATTTACATGTATACACAAGAACCACATTATCTGCTCATCAGCATAGAATATTAAGTATGTGTTGTGTTGTCTTTATTCTAACACCAAGTTTACTCATTTGTATGTAAAAGTAATTACAGTACAGCAAACACAGCATTTCTCATGGTGTGGCACACCTGACACTCTGCCTATTTTTAGTGCTTCAACAATGTTTATCTTATTGGTCTTCACAAAAATATGCTATAAAAATAAGCAGCAATGACTATATTCTAATTTTTAAAAATTAAGTGCGTGTGTGTGTATACACTCATTCCGTTGGCAGTAGATGCAGCTTTGCAGAGCATCAGAAACACTCTGAGCACCACATCCCACACGGCTTCCAAATGCACATCTAAACTTGAGAAAAAAAAAAAATATATATATATATATATAAGGTGTGACCTGGGGTACCTGCTTTTTGAATTATGAGGCTACACCTGTACACTTTGATCATTTAACTTGGAACAGAAACAGAAAATCTGTAAAAGGTGACCTAACACCGGACCCCCTCCCCACCCGCTCCTGCTGTACTTACCTTTACTTACCTAAATAAAGTGCGGAAACTTTTTGAAGAATTGGTTAGCACAATCACAGGCATATAACAAAGCTGCGTTTTTGAGAGGAGTTTAGGAACACAATTTACGTACGTACGCACATAAACGCTGAAATACTAAAAATAATTGAGGGAGATCCGGCTCATAGACAAGACAGCTATTACCCTTACTAAACCCAGTCCACATTCAGGTTAGTGTCACTTTGACCAAAAAACATATGTACACAGACTATTATCCCACCATATCCAATGGGAGCAGAGAATGGTCATAAGAGTAACACACATACTATTCCTGCCTCCAAACTGCCAAACAGACCTACTTTATCACACTCCTTAAACACATTATCATCCAGTCCCCGTCAACTCTTCTCAACCTTTAGCACTGTACTCTGTCCTCCACCCTCTAATTCACTCACTGCCCAAGAGATTGCCAATCACTTTAAAACTAAGATTGATAACATTCGTGAGGAATTCTCCAATGCGCACAAAACCACCCCAACTCAACACCCCATGTCCACAGATACAAATCACTACTTTCCACATTCAACCCTGCCAGTATTAGCGAGGTTGCTAAACTTTTATTGAACACCCGTCTAACCACCTGCCCCCTGGATCCTGCTCCCTCGCAAATCCTACGCTCCCCCTCTGACTCGATTCTATACTCTCTAACTCACATTTTCAACCTTTCCCTCTTTTCTGGCATCTTCCCAAACTCTCTAAAACATGCCTTAGTCACCCCTATCCTTAAAAAGCCCTCACTGAACCCCACCAATATTAACAATCTACACCCCATCTCCCTCTCTCCTTATCCTCCAAACTCTTCGAAAGACTGGTCTACAACCGACTGAGTGACCATCTGACCATGAACAAACTTCTTGATCCCCTTCAGTACGGATTTCGCCATCAACACTCTACAGAAACTGCTATCCTTAAACTCACTAATGACCTAATAACTTCTAAAACCAACGGAACACTATTCTGTACTACTACTCCTGGACCTCTCTGCTGCCTTTGACACAGTGGACCACCCCATCCTCCTCAAATAACTCCACTCCCTTGGTCTCTGACTGTACTCTTCGCTGGTTCTCATCCTACCTATCCCACCGCTCCTTCAGCGTCACTTACAACTCTACTTCCTCCTCTCCTCTCCCTTTCTCGGTCGGTGACCCCCAAGGTTCTGTTCTTGGACCTCTCCTTTTCTCAATCTATACCACGTCCCTGGGTTAGTTGGTTGCCTCCCATGGCTTTCAGTATCATCTCTATGCTGATGACATACAAATCTACCTCTCAACCCCCCAGATCTCTCCATCTGTCTCCTCACAAATCACCAACTTACTAACAGACATAGCCTGGATGTCACATCACTTCCTCAAACTCAACCTATCCAAAACCAAGCTTATGATATTTCCTCCCACATGTGCCAATTCACCAGTTTTCTCTGTCAAAATCAACGGCTCAACTATCAACCCGTCCTCCCATGCCAAGGTCCTAGGTGTAATCCTAGACTCCGAATTAACCTTTCAGCCCCACATCCAATCGCTATCCAAAATTTGCCACCTCAACCTCTGCAACATCTCCAAGATACACCCCTTCCTAACCACTGACACCACAGTTTCTAATCCACTCCCTGGTCATCTCTCGCCTCGACTACTGCAACTCCCTCCTCAATGGCTTAAATCTAATTAGTCTATCCCCACTTCAGTCCACTATGAAGGCTGCCACCAGGCTCATCCACCTTAAAAGCGCTCGGCGTCTGCTACATCCCTATGTCAATCACTCCATTGGCTGCCACTCAACCAATATATTAAATTCAAGATACTAACAAGAACTTATAAAGTCATCCACAACCTGGTCCCCAGCTACATCACTAACCTGGGTCTCAAAATACCAACCAAATTGATCTCTTCGCTCCTCCTGCTCTCTAGCTCCCTTGTCACCTCATCCCATGCTCGCCTCCAGGACTTCTCCAGAACCTCTCCCACCCTCTGGAATGCTCTACCCCAATTTGTTAAACTTTCTCCTACTTTGTCCACCTTCAGAAGATCCCTGAAAACACATCTCTTCAGAGAAGCCTATCTGGCTCCTACCTAACAACTGTACATTTATCTTCTCCATGAGCACATCCCCCACAGTTATTATATTTTGTAGCTCTTGACCATCCCTCTTAGATTGTAAGCTCTAATGAGCAGGGCCCTCTGATTCCTACTGTATTAAAGAGTATTGTATTTGTACTGTCTACCCTCAAGTTGTAAAGCGATGCGTAAACTGTTGGCGTTATATAAATCCTGTATAATGATATTTTTATTATTATTCGTCTTTATTATTTATATATTGAAAACAAGCATATATCTGCAATGTGCCAACTATGACAAGGACTCAAGGGTCTGGAAGAGAACCTGATAAATCCAACACCGTGACTAATCAAAACATGTGTAAGCAACAGACACAGAACAGGTGACAGCTGCCACATAACAAGGACAATCATTAATCATCTGGACGCTGAGTAAACACTGTGCGGGTGGATAACCCACGGCAATCGCCAGATGAAAATATCAATACAATAATAAAGGGTTATCCATCCGCACAGGGGTCCCCGGGGGCTCAAGCCACTGAAGAAAAGTGGGTGTGGGGAAGAGGAAGGGAGGCGAAGCTACGCAAGTCGTTGCGAAATGCGTTGACGTTATCTGCGTCCATGGACACCGACCTCAGCATGTCCCGAAATATATTAATAAAGACGAGACGCACATTATTAACCCATTTACTCCGTCCGTGTGTTACTCTTATGATCATTCTCTGCTCCCACTGGCTATGTTTGGGATAATAGTCTCTGTACACGTATAAACTTGCACATATGTGCGTAAACGTAATCCAGTGGTAAGAATTAATATTCTGGCCAGAACAAGTTAACATTTCAAGTAGTTGTGAACTCTCCAACCCAACTTCAGCACATTGCAATCCTCATTAATAAACCTATTCATTGCTGCCTGTAAAAGTCTGCTTGCTGGTTTCATCCTCTTGCAATCCGTCCCGTAATGTATGATTACGTCACCGACACATGCGCTTCCTGTCTTGCGATTCACGGCATGCTCTGTGTGCCATCAACAGCATGCTGTGTACGAAGGTTCCACTGTCTGCAGCACAACTTGAAAACTCGCGAGACCAGGCATTCATTCACAGCTTCCTGGCTCTCCCCTTGTGAAGCCACACGGGAAGTAAACCAGGGTATCCTAAAGACAGCGGCAAACATCTGCAGCTGACAGCCGCAAAACAAAGTAAGTATAGCACATGGCGGAGGGAAGTGATTGTGCATACATTATACTGTGCAATGATTGTAAATACATTTTCATATCACAGCAGATGAAAATGACGATAAGGAATGCAGTGTTTACTTCCTCTTTATAGGATAAGTTTACTTTTTGACAAAAAATATTAAATGCACATTTTTCTACAGGTCTCCTGCAGATCTGTCAGTGGATCGGCTTGCTCGTACCTTGTACAAAGAAGCTGTTAAATTTTGACAGAAAGAATGACCTACAACAGCACCGTGGTAGTTCATTGAAAGCTACAAGCCAACAGCCGCAAAGGCTGCTGGACCTTGAATTTTTCCATTCACAGAGCGCTGTGAAAACTGCCCATTATATATAGCCAAAAAAAGGATTATACATCAAGTAAAAAATGCTAACTTTTTATGCACGTCAGTTATGTGCTCTATTCACATCAATGTTTATGTCAGTTTTTTTTCCTGTGCAGAAAACTGCATACATATTGCATATTCCTGCACAGAAAAAAATCTGCACATTGTGGGGTGAACATGGCACATAGAGAACCATTGTTTTGCATGTAGAAAAACTGACGTCTCTGCACCATGGTGTGAACGAGGTCCAACAGTTTCAGAAATTAACAAAACCACAGCCAAATATCATTTACTCTCTACTCCATGTAAACATGCATGAAGTGTCCAAATCTAAACCAGGTTATTACTTTACCTATACATTTAACAGTTTAAAAACCAGTTCCATTTTCAGCATGTGCCAGAAATGTAACACTCCCATTGGTTGTGCTCTAAACCAAGCTGTCAAACCATCCAATGGCTGGTGTCATAGCTGATCACATGTGCAGCATCTTGGCAGCTGTAGATTAAACAGAGGCCACATTGTTTTCAAGGTGTCCGATTCACATATGTGCAGTGCATTCGCACTCCGCATTGCACAGAAAACCTGTGCGTTTTCGGTGCAACGTGGTGCGAATTCCCACATCCCACTGTTCAATGGGAGCGCATCTAACACGGAGATGCACTCCTCGCTGAACGGGGATCTTTTCCCCTGCTCATGCCCCCCGGCTCTGCCCCTTCTTGGCAGCAGACAGGCTGGAATTCGCACTGGACTGGTGTGAATCCAGCCTCAGTGTAGAAAAGTCAACAGACACAATAGTATTGAGGGTTGAGTAGAAGGTCCATCGGTAAAATTTGTAGCATTAAAAAGGATATTTTTTTTTTAACAAAATATAAATAAACTAACAATTTTTTGCAGGTAGAAAAATGCACTTTCTCAGTTTTTAAATGTTGACAGTAGGTGTGGGAAGAGAATCCCCTGTCGGGGTGCAGACAGGAGCATTAGAAACATGTTACACCCTGAATATGTCAATCTTTTAATATTTAAAACAATTGCTTTCCTTCTTGGAGTCCAGGAAAGGGATTGTAATTTAATAGTCTTTAAAATATTGGCCACATTTAAAGAAATGCTTTAGAAGATGGGCCGAGAGGAGGTTAACTGGAATAATATACAGACTTCAAGATTTTTGATTCTGGAATTTTATGGGGGGGGGGGGGGGGGTTGAGAGGTTTGGCCTTGAATGGAATGAACAAGTTCCAAGGATGGTGGGCTAAACATAGACAAAATTTCCAATTTTCCAGATACTAGAGGGTTCTTTAGTGATCTTGAGTTTATAAATCTTTGATATGCAAGCCTTATTATATGTATGTAGATTTCATATGAATATTTAAAAAATAAAAAACACACACTACGCCACACATTTCCTACAAGTTGTGAAACCTATGAGTCAGACTCTACAAACAGTGCAGACACTAAAGCCTGGAATGAAGATCATTCTCATTAATGAACAGAATGTACAGCTCACGCAAGTCAAAAGAATTATGCTAACCCAAGATCTGCTACAGTTTTCTTATAACCGTAAACTACCAACACGAAGTAGAATATACTGAGCACATCTAGGATAACCTGTTATCAAATCTTCCCAAACTGTGGGGTGTAATTCACTAGTTCAGGGATAAGCAATTAGCGGACCTCCAGATGTTGCAAAACTACAAGTCCCTTCATGCCTCTGCCTCTGGGTGTCATGCTTGTGGCTGTCAGAGTCTTGCTATGCCTCTTGGGACTTGTAGTTCTGCAACAGCTGGAGGTCCGCTAATTGCATATCTCTGCACTAGTTGTACATGTCGCCCCAGCAGGTGGTGCACTGCAGAGGGTGATGAACAGCCACCCATAGCACCAAAATCTTGGAGTAACAGCTGTGTTGCTGCCAGCTATGGGCTCACTGGCGGTTACGAGTTAGGCAGCATCTTGAGCACACAATATATAAACCTACAGAGGACCTCAGAAATTAGGAGGTCATTGCAACCAAAAAACTATGAACTTCTATTGGTACAGGTGCTACTCAGACTACAAAAGATGGTCGAAATCCAAGTAGGAGAAACAGACTTCCCTCCGTACATGAAAACTCAATTACAAGATTTAGTCCAGTCATAAAAAAAGCTGATCCCCCTGCGGAGTTCCTCCCAAAAGTGGAACTTGCGCTTTAAGGGGAGGTGACCCACCGACATGCCACAATTGGCATGTCATTTCTTTAGGGGGCGGAGCCGGAAAGAAGTTCACCTCCCACCCAGCGAACTTCTGGGACACGTTACAGGTCCCTGAAAATACGCCGGCCATTCATAGCGGAGCGCGACTCGAGCATGCGCAGTGCGAGCCCGGCTTTGAAGCCAAAGCTGGGCGCCCACTCTTGTAATGCCGGTACCACCAAGGGGAGGGGGAGAAGAGCGAGCCTTCGGGCGGCCACATCTCTAAGGCTGGGACAGATAAGTGTCCGATTGTTAAAAAGTCAGCAGCTACACTTTTAGTAACTATTCACTTTCAACTGGGTGGAACTCTACTTTAAGTCATAATGTACAAGTATGCACTGCCTACTAGCACATTATGACCGACTTACCTGCAAACGGAGCCCTCCAGCAACGCGCTGTCACGGCTCCCCTGGCACTTTCATGTTCCCCCGCTGTTCCTTCCGGGTTTTCCTATTTTCAACTGCTTGAGGGGCCAGGCTTCAGCACATGCTCACCAGAGTGACATCGCCGTGGCACACACAGCAGGCCGTAAATTGTCACATTACCTGCTGACAGATAGGGGAGACATTTATGACAGAAGAGACCAAAAGGTTCTCTTCTATTATAAAAACCCAAAGACTTTAACTATAAAACACAAAGACTTTACTACCACTTTAAAAATGTAATGTTTGGTCCTCTAAGCTTTGGTCAAGAACCTTTTCTGTTTAAAGCACAAACTACCAAAGTAAAACTAGATATACAGTATTTAGCAACTCTGACAATGACAAGCATAACACACTTCTCCGGTTAATGAGCCTAACAGTACATCAAAAAAAATGCATAGCTTATGGATTAACAGCTGTGGCAAGTTGATTAATAATTTCACGTGTGTCTAATTTTTTACTGTCCTACCTCTATTAAATGTTGCTTTAGAACTGAGCAGCTAATGAGAAGAGGTTATTACTCCTCTTCAGAAAGGCACACCGAGCAAGGGCACTCAGACAGCACACATAAAAATGATGATGAATCTGGGAGCACAGAGCATACTAGAGCTGCACGATTCTGGCCAAAATGAGAATCACAATTCACACGCAAACAGCGTGTGACATAAAATATTGAAACAACCGCCATCTTATTCTCTAGGGTCTCTGCTAAAAAAATATATATATATA
>BLSH010440386.1:657724-668961 GCA_018402905.1 Glandirana rugosa
CCCAACAGTTAACGAATAAACTTAACTTGTCACATAAGAAACGTAAACGAATAGAGACGACGACTCCAGTAAAATGGATTTCCCCCTGAGACTCTCGTCTGTATTAAGCTAGAAGATTAGACAAAAAGAAATATTGGAACGCAAGACAACATAAACGATACGGTTATATAATGAAGTATAGTGACACTGACAACAAGGAAGGGAAAAACTCGTCAGTATGTCATTATCAATAGAAAAATGAAGTGGTATTAAGTACGGACAATAACACTATAAACGTATATTGTAACTTTCCCCATGGTCACCCAAACCCGGAACCCCTGCAGGAGCCGCTTGAATGGCTTTGGTTCTTACTCTGCCTTCTCAACCCTAAGAACAGGCCCAAACCCACTGGTACCCCTTTCAATGTTATATGCAAATATCACAATAACAGGCATGAATTATGGTGAAGTAAAAAGATAACTATTACTGTATGACTGCTCAAAAAGGGAAGGAACAACAGTCACAGTGATATGAAGTAATATATTGGCATAGCAAATACAACAGAACGCAAGGTTATAAAGAAAAACAGATTAGAAGATCGAATTATGTCTGCTCTCAGAGTCCCCCTTTAGGTAAAATGACCTCAGCAGCAGAGATAAGCAAATGCAAAGAATACACTGTTCAATTCAAATAAGCAATTGACAACCCACTCACACATAGGGCTATATGGGGCCAGGCAGAAAGAGAGCACAGGAATGACTTTATATTGCACTGTCAATCCCCTCTCTCTCTCACCCTAGCTCCACAGTCCCAGCAGGCCTGCTCAACCTCAATGTCCAAACCAGAGTGGTAAAACAACCCCCTGTGTGGGCCCACAAATTAATATCTAGTGTCTCAAACACAACTAGGGCCCTGGAACAGCTTTACGATGGTGCACTTCTTGATCTTCTAAGGTAAAGTGAATTTGGTAGATTCAGTATACTTATCCAGCAGTCAGTATTGTAATCCAAATGGAAATGTGGGTAAATAGTTTCACTGTCTGAGAGAGTGTGGCGGCAATACAGTTTGGTGTATTTAGTGAGGCGAGGATACCACGACAATGTAGAGTTATGGCTTTGAGAATATAAATGGGCAACAGCCCCTCACTAACTCCTGCGTCCCGAGGCCATGGTGAAACTGCAACGCTGGTCTTTCCGAGTGCCCGGTTGGCACCTACCCCCAGGAACTTGCACGTGGATCGAGATGTCACGGAGACACTTTCCTGGGTCCCCCTTTAGGTCCGGATGCCCGCCGACCATGCTCTGGCTGTCACAGGTGCAAGGCCCCTAGTGTGAGGGCACAGCGTCCTTCCCGGAAGCTCTTCCCCCTAAGAGCTCTCATCCTTGGTGCAAGGGTTGCTGGGTCTTGTAGTTCCCACCATAAATATCTCAATACACCATAATGTAACAAAGACTCCATTTCCCAGAGTTTTTTACTCCTTCTCAGTTCCCTCATCGATTGTCTGAACTCCTTCTGCAAATGAATAGTCAGGGGAAAGGGCAGAGTGAGTAGTCTCTCTTGGAATGTTTGTGAGAAACAAGAAGGGTAAACTCACTCCTAAAAGCTGACAGGCTATGTCTCTATACAAAAAAGGGTTCTGCTCAGCTTGGCGTGGCAAGTAGGATAACCGCTACACAAACGCATTATATTATTTACTTCCACTACCCATTCCTGTATTGATGGTATTGCTGGGGATTTCCAGTGTCTGGGAATCAGTGCTCTCCCTGCTATCAACAGAATATCAGAATATTCCCATTTTAATGGATTTGATCTATCCCAGGATCATGGAGATGAGAGCTACCTCTGGGGTCTCTGGCCATATCTTACCCGTGATCAGATGACTGAGCTGGAATATAGCTGACCAGAATGGCTTTATTATTTGGTGGGACCACCACACATGTAGGTATGAACCTCTTGACTCACGACATCTCCAACATAAATCCGGTGCAGCCGTTTTGCGATGCCATCTAATTAATATTTTGTCATTTCTTTCCTGTGAGTGGGATGCTCTAGTGCATAGCCCGGGGGCCGGATGCGGATTTGCTTGCCTGTATCCGGCCCTTGGGGCACTTCTCCTTCCACTGATACAAGACACAATTTCTTCCACTGACAACAGTGGGGCACTAATTGCTGCTACTAACATTGACTATAGGACACTAGTTCTCCCATTGACGCCAACAATGGAGCACTAATTCTCCCAATGACACCAACAATAGGCCACTCTTCCTCCCACTGACACAAATGATGGGGCACTATTCCTCCCACTGACACCAATGATGAGGCACTATTTCTCCCACTGATGCCAATGATGGGGCATTATTCCTCAAACTGACACCAATGATGGGACATTATTCCTAAAACTGACACCAGTCATAGGGCACCATTCCTCCCTTCAAATACCAAAGTTGCATTGTTTATTCCCACTGATGCTAGGATAATTTCTACTCCCAATGGCCGCAGTCCAGCCCCTGTAAAGTCTGGAGAACAGTAAACTGGCCCTTTGTTTAGCAAATTTGGAAATCCCTTCTCTAGTGAATTTGAATGTAAGAATAACATCACAGTCATCCTTAGCCAGACTTTTGCCTAGTTCCCTCTCCCAGTTTCGAACATAATAAGGGAGGTCAGGGAATGCATGGAATAAAAGAGTGCCATATATTGTAGATAAAGCATGTGAACACTTTGAGTCAGAGAGGCACAGCTCCTCAAACAGAGTCATATCCCCACGGTACCAATCCTTAACCAGCCCATCATAAAAGTGACATGGTTGAAAATATTGTAGCCAATGTCCACTAAAAGTATGGGAAAGAGGACTAAGCTCTTCTAGGGATTTCAAGCCCTTCTAGTTAAGCGCCTGCCAGATTGGCGATGGGCATAATGGTTGCCAACAGAGAAATCCCCTGTCTGACAAACCAAGTTGAAACCCTGGGTTTTAATGAGGGATTAAAAGCCCTGAAAGGGAGGAATGATATGAGATGGCCAGGTATAGGAGAGATCTGGTGAAATTGATTAATGAAGGATTTGAGAGAGGTATACTTAATAAAAAGGAGAGGTCCTTTTTGTTACCAGCGGCACCTCGAGTACCAATTATATATTACCTTCCCAAAGTCCATAAAAATCAGACCCACCCCCCAGGAAGATTGATTGTTAGTGGGCTGGATTTGATTACCTCTCGTATAGGGAGGTATATCAATAGTTTTTTACAGCCCCTGGTGTCTTTTACAGAGTCCTATATCAAGGACTCTGCCCAGGTTATTAGGTCCTTAGATAAGATTGTGTGGAGGGAAGGCTACATTCTGGTAACAGCAGATGTTGCCTCCCTCTACACTATTATTTCGCATTCTGACGGATTTGACGTTGTTAGTACTTTTCTGGGCAGGGATCCAGATTTGGATCAGAACCAGAGGGAGTTTATTTTAAAACGCTTGACATTCACCATGTCAAAGAATTATTTTTGGTTCGGCAGTTCCTTCTTTTTACAAAACAGGGGAGTCACTATGGGGGCTAAATTCGCCCCTAGCATGGCGAATTTATTTATGGCCAAGTGGGAGGAGGACGTCATCTATGCCGCCAGGAGACCGGAATTGGTCTTCTGGAGTAGGTATATAGATGACGTCCTCCTCCTATGGGATGGAAGTTGATCTGCCTTGGACTCATTTATGGGTGAGCTGAACTCCAATTCACTTGGCATAGTGTTACAGTATGAAGCCAGTAGTACCAATATTAATTTTTTTATCTGAATATTGAGGTTAGAGGTAACACCTTGGTGACTACCACGTTCTTTAAAAACACAGATCGTAATGGATTTATAGACCGTGAGATCTGTCATCACCCTAATTGGTTGAAATCTGTCCCTAGGGGACAGTTCATTTGTCTTAGGAGGAATTGCACTAGGAGTGAAGACTTTTTTTAGACAGGCTGAAACTCTGAAGGGGAGGTTCCTTGATAAGGGTTATGCCCTTGACGAGCTGGATAGAATGAGTGGGGAATATGGATCGCAACATCATGATTAGGGAAAGAGTGGGGCCCCCCCGAATCATCACATAAAGATTTCAGATTTGCATTCCTTACCACCTTTTCCCGTCAGCACCATGATATTAAAAAGATTATGAGGAAACATTGGAATGTGTTCCGGACGACAAAATATTGGGTGCACAGCTCCCAGAACATCCTCAGGTAATTTTTAGGATAGTTGTCACGTACCTGGTGGTGGAGTCTGCAATAGCCGAGGACAGCCTCTCTTACAATCCTGACTCAGGAGCCCCTGATATGGTAGACAGGAATCTCAAGAGTGCAGGATGGCACGAGTGCTTGACTGGAACACAGGTGCGATGGTCGCCGGCAGCGCCGGTGATGCAGCGAGCTGGAGCAGAGGAGACACTCTGGAGAACAGCTGGCAAATCGCTCTGCAGGGCTGAACCAAGCAGATGATGCTGGATGAGAAGGCTGGAAACAAACTGGAACAAGCAGCAGCCAGGCCGGTCAGGAACTGAGGGGTTAAGCAGAAGGATGGTCAGACAGGAGCTGGGTCATCAACAGGCGGGCGGCGTGGTACCAGGGAGCAGGCAGAAGAATCGTCAGGGCAAGCCAAAGGTCAGGGCAGGCAGCAAGTGGCAGTGTCAGAATCAAGCCGGTAATCAAGGAGCAGGTAAAGCAGATGAACAGGTAACAGGATACTCAGGAACGCTGTAGACCAAACGGCATTGATCTCATGTCATTGTTCCGTTTAAATAGTCCTCTTGGTGCCAAGAATAATCACGAACGGGGGTGCGTGCTTGCCGGTCGCGTGTGCGCACGAACGTTCGTGCCGACCGTTCCTTTGTGCACGTGCCTGCGCACCGTGCTCCTTCGTACGGCAATATTGGTTCTTCTTCTTTCCTGACATTGCTCCCCCCCCCCTAATGGGCAGCCTCCGGATGCCCAAACGGGCCAGTTTTTCAGGGTGTGCTCTCTGAAAAGCCTGCATCAATCTTGGGGCATGAACGTTGGTTTTGGGTTCCCATGAACTTTCCTCCGGACCATACCCTTTCCATTTAATGAGGTACTGCACCTGATTACCCCTTTTCCTGCAGTCTAGGATGGCTTCAACTTCAAATTCCTCCTCTCCATCAATAATCACAGGTTCAGGTGGTTCTGTGCTTCGTCCTGGAAAGGGATCAGAGGTTGCCGGTTTTAACAGAGTTACATGGAACACTGTATGAATTCTCATAGAATCTGGTAATTCTAGTTCATAGGCCACATCATTAATTTTTCTTTTCACCGGAAATGGTCCAATGAACCGGGGTCCCAGTTTTTTAGATGGGCAAGCTAGTTTCAAGTTTGTGATAGGCAACCACACTTGTTCCCCTGGTTCCAAGTTCAGCTCACCCCGTCTTTTCTTATCAAACGCCTTCTTGTAATCTTCCTGTGCTTTGGACATAATTTCCTGTAACAATTTGTTATTGGTGTTGAAGAAGTCCACAGTGTTTTGCACAGCAGGAACTGTACTTTCGGGGATGGAGCTGGGCAGAAAGGATGGATGAAAACCATAATTGGCAAAGAACGGAGACTGTTTGATGGAGGAGTGTACAGAATTATTATAAGCGAACTCAGCCATTGGTAGTAAGGACACCCAATCATCTTGGGAAAATGAAGAAAAGCATCTCAGATATTGTTCTAAAGTCTGATTAGTTCTCTCAGTTTGCCCGTTGGATTGTGGGTGATAGGCTGAGGAGAATGAGAGTTCATTCTTCAGTGTTTCACATAATGCTTTCCAGAATCTGGAAGTAAATTGTACTCCTCTATCTGAAACAATGTTGACAGGTATTCCATGAAGCCTGATGACTTCTTTAATAAAGGCTTTGGCTGTTTCAGGAGCCGAGGGTGTGCCCTTCATAGGTATGAAGTGTGCCATTTTAGACAGTCTGTCTACTACTACAAAAATGGAGGAAAATCCTTCCGACAGGGGTAATTCGACAATGAAGTCCATAGAAATCATTTTCCAAGGTCTTTCTGGGACTGGTAGAGGTCTCAATAGTCCCCAAGCCTTGTTCTTACTACCCTTGTTTTGGGCACACGTGATACAAGATTCTACATACCGCTTACAGTCCTGCTTTACTTGAGGCCACCAAAAGGTGCGTTGAATTAATTCGGCGGTCTTAAAGGTACCAAAATGTTCTGCAAGTTCATGATCATGGCATAATCCCAAAACTGTGGCACGCACATCCTCAGGTACAAAAATTCTGTTTTCATGCCACAATAGCCCCTCTTTGTACTGAAGATTGTTTCCAGGTGAAGAGGTACATTAGTTTTTCAGATGTTTGATTTGTGACAGCAGATCTTCCTGGAGCAAGAAAAAATTTCCAGAGGATAGAATAGTGTCAGAAGATGATGGGTTCCCTGATTCATTGAACATGCGTGAAAGTGCGTCTGGTTTGGTATTTTTGGATCCCGGCCTGTAGGTTATGTGGAAGGAAAATCTGGAAAAGAACAGGGCCCATGTGGCCTGGCGTGACTTCAATCTCTTTGTGGTCCTCAAATACTCCAGATTTTTGTGGTCAGTATAGATTTAGATTGGGTGTGCTGCTCCTTCCAGTAGGTAACGCCATTCTTCTAATGCTGCCTTGATCGCCAATAACTCTCGGTCGCCTACGTCATAATTTCTTTCAGGTGTAGACAATTTACGAGAAAAGAAGGCGACTGGGTGTAGTAGCGTCTTGGCACCCTGTCGCTGGGAGAGTATGGCCCCAACCGCTGTTTCTGAAGCATCTACCTCAAGGACATATGGGAGAGCCGGGTCAGGATGCTTTAAAATAGGGGCTGATGTAAACAAGTTCTTGAGGGTTTCAAAAGCAGATTGTGCCTCCAAGGACCAACGGAACCGAACACCTTGCTTGGTCAACTGGGTAACGGGTGAGATGATGGCAGAAAATCCCTTGATAAACTTTCGATAGAAATTGGCAAATCCCACAAAACGTTGGATTCCCTTTTTATCACTGGGTGCTGGCCAGTCCAGAATGGCAGAGACCTTTTGAGGATCCATCTTGATGCCCTCAATTGAAATAATCAGTCCCAAGAATTGGATGCTTTCTTGTTCGAACATGCATTTTTCGGGCTTGGCATAAAGTCCATGTTGTCGTAAACGTTCCAGGACACGTGAAACGTGTTGGCGATGTTCCTTCAAAGATGGTGAGAAAATCAAAATATCGTCTAGATAGATGATAACAAAGAGGTCAAGATAGTCTCTGAAAATGTAATTTACAAAATGCTGGAACGTGGCAGGTGCGTTACAAAGTCCAAATGGCATGACAAGGTATTCAATATGCCCAAAACGGGTGCGAAAGGCAGTTTTCCATTCGTCACCCTCTCGGATGTGAACAAGATTGTATGCACCACGGAGGTCCAGCTTAGTAAAGATGACTGCTGTTCCAAGTCTCTGAAATAGTTCAGGTACCAGCGGAAGAGGGTAGCGGTTTTTAACCGTGATTTTGTTCAGTTCTCTGTAATCGATGCAAGGCCGCAGAGAGTGATCTTTTTTTTCTACAAAGAAGATGCCTGCACCAGCTGGTGATGTGGAGGGCCGAATGAATCCTCTCTCTAAATTCTCGTCCAAGTAGTTTTTCAGAGCACCCAGTTCGAGTTCGGATAGAGGGAAAATTCTTCCAAACGGGACCTCAGTTCCTGGCAAAAGCTCGATAGGACAATCATAAGGCCGGTGAGGTGGGATAGTTTCTGCCCATTTCTTACTAAAAACATCCAGGAAAGTATGGTACACTTCGGGCACAGACTGACGGGCCTCTACGTCGGTACCAGCTTCCAAACAAGACAGGGTAGAGAGGGAACTGGAGTTTTCCTGTAAACAGTGCTGAGAGCAGTAAGCTGATTGAAACTGGATCTCCCCCTTGGCCCAGTTAATGAGGGGATTATGTGCCTGTAGCCAAGGCATACCCAGGATGACGGGAAATAATGGAGATGCTATGGCATCCAGGCATAAGATTTCATGGTGGTTGCCCATGATGGTGGCAGGCAGTGGTGCAGTCTCATGGGTAACTAGTCCTGATTTAATTGTTGACCCATCCGCAAGGTGGACAGTCATCTCCCGAGCCTTAGGTTGAAGTGGAATCTGGTGCTTGGTGACAAAGGATAGGTCGATGAAACAGCTGCTGGCTCCAGAGTCAATAATGGCGGGGACCAGGATATTCTTGTCTGGAAGCTGGAACGAGATAAGTACAGAGATTTGAGCGGGGTTGCTGGAACAAGTAGGTGCAGGGTCAGATGTGACAGTCAGACACTTACGCAGCTTTGCTGGACACGTCCTCACGTAATGACCTGGAGCTCCACAATACATGCACAGATTGTTCAACCGACGACGCTGGCGCTCCTCAGCTGACAGGGAGGGACGAAGTAAGCCCAACTGCATGGGTTCCGCAGTATCAGGAGGTGAAGTGGCTGGAGGAGGCACCACTGGAGTAGAGAAGACAGGGCCTCTAGGCAACATCCAAGTGGGGTGCCTGCCTGACGTTCCGACCGTCTTTCCCTTAGGCGTCGATCAATCTGGATTGCGAGCTGAATCAGAGCGTCTAAAGTCTGTGGGATACCAACTCGTGCCAGTTCGTCTTTAAGAGGATCAGAAAGACCCAAGCGGAATTGATAGCATAGAGCAGCATCGTTCCAGTTGGTATCGGAACTCCAACGTCTGAAATCAGATACATAGTCCTCTGCTGCTCTACGCCCTTGCTGGAGGACATGCAGGGCCGCTTCAGCTGTTGCAGATTGGTGAGGATCCTCGTACAGTTGTGACATGGCTTGAAAGAAGGATGACAGATCCCCCAGAGAGGTGGCTTTTTGTTCGAGAAGTCGGTGAGCCCAGGACTGTGGTTCTCCCTGCAGTAAAGAGATTACAAATCCCACCTTGGTTGCTTCTAATGAGAAGGTGCGGGGTTGTAGGGTGAAATACAGTTCACATGCGTTACGGAAGGAGCGGAATCTGCTGCGCTCTCCTGAGAACTTGTCAGGTGGCGGAACTCGGGGCTCTGGAGGTAGCATGACTACAGTAGGTGAAGTAGCCGATCTGGATGATGCAGTGGGCTGACTGGAATCGGAAGAAGTTGGTACAGAAAGTTCCTGTACACGTTCATCCAAGCGATGGTAACCTTCTTGGAGATCTTTAACAGCCTGTGTAAGGCCCGCAAGGTGTCGGCAAAGTTCATCCATGGGAGAGGGTCCTGGCGCAGACTCGGACATGGCCGTTTGGTACTGTCACGTACCTGGTGGTGGAGTCTGCAATAGCCGAGGACAGCCTCTCTTACAACCCTGACTCAGGAGCCCCTGATATGGTAGACAGGAAGCTCAAGAGTGCAGGATGGCACGAGTGCTTGACTGGAACACAGGTGCGATGGTCGCCGGCAGTGCCGGTGATGCAGCGAGCTGGAGCAGAGAAGACACTCTGGAGAACAGCTGGCAAAACGCTCTGCGGGGCTGAACCAAGCAGATGATGCTGGATGAGAGGGCTGGAAACAAACTGGAAAAAGCAGCAGCCAGGCCGGTCAGGAACTGAGGGGTTAAGCAGAATGATGGTCAGACAGGAGCCGGGTCATCAACAGGCGGGCGGCGTGGTACCAGGGAGCAGGCAGAAGAATCGTCAGGGCAAGCCAAAGGTCAGGGCAGGCAGCAAGTGGCAGTGTCAGAATCAAGCCGGTAATCAAGGAGCAGGTAAAGCAGATGAACAGGTAACAGGATACTCAGGAATGCTGTAGACCAAACGGCATTGATCTCATGTCATTGTTCCGTTTAAATAGTCCTCTTGGTGCCAAGAATAATCACGAACGGGGGTGCGCGCTTGCCGGTCGCGCGTGCGCACGAACGTTCGTGCCGTCCGTTCCTTTGTGCACACGCCTGCGCACCGTGCTCCTTCGTACGGCAATATGGGTTCTTCTTCTTTCCTGACAGTAGTGCCCCCCCCCCCCTTAGACTCCAAGTTGCTCCCAATATTCTGGGCCCACCTCATAGGGTTCCATTTTTTCAACAATTAAAAAGGTTTTTTTCCTTGCCGTAAGTGCAGAATTTGTCAACTGAATAAAATAAAAGATAGGAAAGAATGTCAATTTAGCTCCACAGTTACCAATAGGACATATGATGTGAAAACTTTCATCACTTGCACCTCGCAGAATGTGGTCTATATGCTCACCTGTCCTTGCGGCCTGCAGTATGTGGGCCGTACTGTAAGGGCCATGAACGTAAGGATAGGTGAGCATGTGGCCAATATAGTTAAAGGGTTTCCTAAGCATTCAGTTTCTCTGCATTACTTGGAACATCACAATAGGGATCCGGCGGGTACCTCAATAGTGGCTATTGATCGGTTTACCCCACATTGGAGGGGGAATTTTGTCAAGAGGGAGATTTCCCGATTGGACACTCGCTGGATCTTTGATCATAAGAGTTATACACCTTATGGAATGAATGTAGACTGGGACATCAACTGTTTCATTAATAATGGATAGTTGTGTGCAAGACAAAAGAAAGGATCTTGTATGTTTTATGACAATAAAGGGTGTGTTGGTTTTATTATACGGAGAGCACTTAGAGTGCCCTTTTTTTATTTATGCACCTGGTTACATCTGTGACTACTGGAGTGACACGAATCCGGACTGCAATTGCTATCCCTTATCCCAGGGCAGAGGGAATCTGTGTGTGTATGACCTTCCTGTTAGCTCAGGGGTCCACCCGCTGAGGTGAGCGAGCAATCTGTGTGGCGGTGGAGGGCTCATTCACGTGGAGTAGTGTTGTTCCGATCTTATTCACATGAGGGATTTCTCTTCTCCTTTGATGACTGTTTGGATCTTTTTTACTCAGATTTGGGACTGTATTATATCCATTTTCTGGAAGTTTATTATATTATTCGCTGCACTATTTATATGCTTATATATTGTAAATGGCCTAACATATAAAAGTGAGCAAAGTAAGAGTGTGCTGGAGGCAGGTGGTCAATAGACAGCAACCATGAGAAGGAGGTCAGTGGTAAAGGCAATAGATTCAGCTCAAGGGTGACCTACTGCTTGACAGAACCATGATGAAACCAATCCAGTACCCTACTAAGTACTGCCGCAGTGTAGTATAGTTCTAGGTGAGGCAGGCCTGCACCACAGACTTCTCACCTCTTTACTAGAATGTCATATTTAAGTCTAGCTACAGATCTAGGCCAAATGTATAGTATCGTGCCGAACAGAAAAATGAACAAGGAATCT
>BLSH010440386.1:679502-690761 GCA_018402905.1 Glandirana rugosa
GGTGACGAGATTAAGGATAAGAACTATCATGAAAGTTGAGTTAAAGGCGGTACACGAGAAATTGCGCTGTTAACGTCCTTCGGGTGTAATGAGAATAGGTATTTCTAGTCTTTCTAGGATGACTTACGAGTCCGATAGCGAGATGAAGAAGTTAATTACACCTAGATACGATTTAATGATAGTCTATCTGAAGTCAGCCACAGTGCATGGACCACCAGCTCAGACTAAATACGTCCCCTGTTGGAGAGAATGCCGGGACCAAGCGCTTGGGGACTATCATATCTGTCCCTCGAGCCCTCGTGTCCCCTCGTGCTCCCGACCTGCACCAGGACTGTACCACTACGCTTCTGCCAAGCACGAGCTTCAGCGGACCTGCACCCACCACCAGCGACCACGTCCAGCCCTCGTGCTCCCCTGTGCTCCCGAGCTCCCTGTCTATACTATCAGGGGTTCGCGAACCAGGGCCGTAAGAGAGGTTGTCCCCTGCATAAATCAGACTCGACCACCAGGTACGTGACACCGACTGAAGTCTATCTGATAGTAATTTAGCATAGATCCACATTAATTGAAGAAGTAGAGCGATAGCCTGAGCATTCAGTAGGATCTTTCTGATCTTTATGGATAAGAGTAATGTGGGCTTCCTGCAATTGTCGCGTTAAAGAGCACATGGCGGAAATTGAGTTGAAAGTACTATCAAGAATAGGAATTAGAGCAGTGGTTCTCAACTCCGGTCCTCGGGACCCACCAACAGGCCAGATTTTAAGTATTACCTTGGGGAGATGCAGACTAGAACTCTGCAATCACTGAGCAGCAAATATCACCTGTGATGTATTTCAGTTATCCTGCAAACCTGGCCTGTTGGGGGGTCCCGAGGACCGGAGTTGAGAACCACTGAATTAGAGCCTCTTGGAAATGTTTATAGAATACACTTAGGAGGCCGCCTAGTCCTGGACTTTAACCAGATGGTAACACAATCCTTTGACGCTGAATTTTGGACTGTTTTGACTGCATCAAAAATGCATCCAAATTAATTTGGTGTAAATGGGCCCTTAATGCAGGGAATGCATTAAGGTAAACAACCTTAAAGAAGAAGTAGGGCCAAAGCTCTTTTACACTGACTGTCGGCTGACGTCACTCAGATGGCCCAGGCTCTGGAGAGAGCCCAACTTTAATGTTGAGATCCACCTAGATGCCTGAGCAGCAGCAGTCTCAGCCATTCAATGCACTGCTGTTTCCATCCCCTCCACAGCCTGGTACTCCAGTGAGCGCTGGAGGGGCAGAGCAGAAAGCCAGTGACTGACACTCACTGGCTCTCTGCTCACTGAAGACTGAGAACTGAGCAATCAGAGGTCTTTGATCACTCAGTTCCTGGTCCTAGAGGTGGTAGTGGACAGATGCAGCATCATGCTAATGCTGCATCCATCTAGGTGAGTGTGAATGTTTGTTTTTTTAATTTCCGCAGTTATTCAGTTTAGAACCACTTTAAGCAGGTAATACAGTCGCTGAACATAATCTCTTTAAAATGACAGCCATTTTGTGATACAAGTATTTCTTAGATCCCAAATAGCTCTTACATTAAAGTAATGAACCAGGGGCTTGCACTCAAATTGAGTGGACTTTACCAGAATAGTTTACAGAACAATAAACATGTAGCGCTGCAAAACTAACAGTTTAACATATACTGCACAGGAACAACTCATGGAGATCCTTAAAGGATTAGTTCATCTTTACCAAAAAACTGCCTATATAGATAAGGGGCGCCTGTAAATACAAACAAACTGTGCAGCTTTGAATAATGCAATTGGTATAGGTGTAGGCCATTTACATGAATGGAAAACTCTCAGGTAGCATTGCACTGATGCTGATACATAGAATTTGCACAAGTACTTGGGGGGGTCCCCCAAAATCCATACCAGACCCTTATCCGAGCACGAGCATACAGCCTGACAGGCCAGGAAAGGGGGGGAGCGAGCACCAGCAAACCACACCAGGCCACATGCCCTCAACATGGGGGGGCTGCTTTGGGGTAGAAGGGGCTCCTCCCCCCCATGTTGATGGGGACAAGGGCATCTTCCCCACAACCCCCACGCTGTTTTTTTCTGAATTTTTAATTGCCGGCATTCTTTTCTTTACATTTCAGCTGTCATCTGGGAATCCCGCTGACAGCTGATGAGTCATCAGTTATTAAGGGTGCTGTGGCTCCGTTCCTTAACAACTGGCTTGGGCACAGCTGCGATTTCTTAAAGTTTGCATTGGAATCACACCTGACAAACAGAAATCTCACAGTGAATTCGCACCTAAATCACATTCAAACATGGATGGAATTCACACCGCAGGAGTGTGAACTGAGGCTCAAGACGGTAGACTGTGCTGCCTTAAGTAATAATTTTTCATTAGTCTAAAAAAACTGTCACATGACACTAAAAATAGGTATTGGTCATTGATATTGGCGAGTATTTGAGAAAACCTATCGGTACTCGTACTCAGTCTTAACAAACTTGTATCTGTGCATCCCTACTCTCAGGACATAGCTAAGTACATTGCTAAGAGAGGCGTGAGGAAGGTGTCCTGCCTGGCTCCAAAACGTTGCACTCCTACACTATTTGAAGATCTATGGTGTGCTGGCAAATATGTACTCAGATCTGTGATCTGTTTCCACCCCTCAGCTAGCTGTTGCTGCAGCAACCGGTACTTCTAAGCTCTTTCCAGGAACTTGTGTGATGGGAATTTTGACAGAGTTTCCTCCATCTGAATACTTCTTTCATACACCTTAACAATCTTTCCTGTCCTCCCTCCGCTCTTTTCTACCTTAGCTTAATTCCCTCCTGTCCCTTTCTCTCCCAATTTTTTCCCCACTCTGGACAGCCCTCTCCCATAACCTGGCCCTGGCCCTTACTATTTAAATTGTCCCATTTGTGTCCCATTGGGGAGATTCCTCTTCACTTCCTGTCCCATAGCCAAAGCAGGAAGTGAAACTAAATCCCTGCAAATTAAGGGAATCCCTTGCCCCCCCAGGTCACCAGAACTAGCGCCCCTTTTGGAAGATTTCTCACTTTTCTGAGGCTAACCCAAAACTTGAAATATTAATAATATTATACAGGACGTATGGTTATATATGGCACCAACAGTTTGCGAAGCTCTTTACAACACGGGCTATCCTTTTTATTTTCACTTTCAATGATAATGGTAAACAGGACAAATATAGATAATGAAACTCCCGGACACAGACAACAATAAAAACCTACAGGGTATTATAATCTCTGTCTACTCTGTCCAGAGATAAGGATTGTTTAGTTATACTTTAAACACTTCAACCAAATATAGTAGCTCTTCTTATTGCTTTTCTGTGTCAATACGTCTTATAGAACATAAAGGGAGTAGGAAAATCAGTATCACCAAGTAAACTTGTTTGCACAGCTGTGTTATGGTGCATGCAGCAAACACAATTTTACATACATTTGTTAGACAGATTTGTACAATGCAATGGCCCTTAAAAATGGATTCAAAGAAATGTATTGTTTTGTTTATTTTTTCTCTATATTTTATGTTCCAGAGTAGTACATACTTAAAAATATATGTCACTCTACCACTGATTAGGCCCACTAGAAAACCCTCTTCCGTATGGGTTGCTAGTGGTCTGGTGACCACAATCCTATGAGAAAATAACAATTCTTGAGACACCAAGCTGACAACCAAAGTAAACACTATATAACCAATAAGCTACAGTAGATAACATGCTTAAGACACCATCACATACAGTGAGCTTGTATCCGACCGTGTATGGTCCCAACCATGGTCCCAACCTCCTGTACGGTATATATCCCCAACCTCTACAGTTACAAAACAAGTAGTCCGCACGACAAGGTTTTTCGAAGATACTCTAATTGGTTCATACCCCCGGTATATAAAATAGGGAAATATAATACACTGCTTAAATACCAGGGACGTGCAGTCATGGAAGGCAGGTGAGGCAGAGCCATGAACATAAAAAAAGTTAGACTTCGAGGGTTGTAGCTCGGCGACCTGGGGCTTCTGCCATCTAAGGTTTCGGAGTTATGGGGCGCCTTGCGCAGCCTGTCAGAAACTATATACAGAGCGGCCAGTTTAAATACAAGCTGACACTGTGTTTGCAGCAGCCTGAGAGGATGAGCAGACACCCTAGGGAATAAAATGGCGGTTGTTGCAAGTTTTTATGTTACACAGAGTTTGCGCAGCAATTTTTCAAATGCATTTTTTTAACAACCAGACCAATTTTCAGCTTTCAGTGCTCTCACATTTTTAATGACAATTACTCAGTCATGCACCACTGTACCCATATGACATTTTTGTCTTTTTTCACACAAATAGAGCTTTCTTTTGGTGGTATTTAATCACTGCTGGGGTATTTTTATTTTTTTGCCCTATAGTTAAAAAAAGACCGAAAATTTAGCAAATCAGTCATTTTTCTTCATAAATTTTGGCCAAAATTTATACTGCTACATATGATGTACTAACGGCAGTTCTCATTTCTGGAGACCCTAACAAGCCAAGAAAAGTACATATACCCCCCCCCCCCCATAACCCCTTTTTGGAAAGTAGACAGTCCAAGGTATTTAGTAAGAGGCATGGTGAATTTTTTGAAGTTGCAATTTTTTCCCACAATTCTTTGCAAAATGAAGATTTTCTTTTTTCTTTTTTTTCACAAAATTGTCATATATTAACGGGGTATTTCTCACACCCGGTATATGAATTCCACAAATTACACCCCAAAATACATTTTACTACTCCTCCTGAGTATGGCGATACCACATGTGTGAGACTTTTACACACCCTGGCCACATACAGAGGCCCAACATGCAGGGAGAACCATTAGGCGTTCTAGGAGCATAAATTACCTATCTCATTTCCTTACTACCTCTTACAAGTGTAACACCAAGTGTAGCACCAGGACAATTGAAACACCCAAAAAATGACCCCATTTTGGAAAGAAAACACTCCAATGTATATTCTAGGAGGCATAATGAGTCTTTTGAACATGTCATTTTTTCCACAAGTTTTTGGAAAATGTGGAAAGAAAATGATTACACACAGCATGTACATAGCAAAAATTACACCCCAAAATATATTATGCTACTCCTCCTGAGTATGACGATACCACATGTGTGAGACTTTTACACAGCCTGGCAACATACAGAGGCCCAACATGTAGGGAGCACCATCAGGTGTTCTAGGGGCATACATTTCAAATCTAATTTGACTACCTATTACACTATTGTGAGGCACTGTAGTGGCAAGGATAGGCACTGTAGTGGCATGGATGGGCAGTCTAGTGGCATGGATGGGCAGTGTAGTGGCATGGATGTGTCACGGATAAGAACTGATGTGGTATGGATGATTATAAATGAGGCACAAATGAGCCATGGATGGGGATGGATAAGCCATGGATGGGGATTGATGAGCACAGATGTGGATGACTGAGCAAGGAAGAGGATGACTGAGCACGAATGGGGATGACTGAGCAAGGATAGGGATGACTGAGCACGAATGGGGATGGATGAGCAGGGATGGGGATGACTGAGCACGGAAGAGGATGACTGAGCACAGATGGGGATGACTGAGCACGAATGGGGATGACTGAGCACAGATGGGGATGGCTGAGCCCGAATTGGGATGGATGAGCACGGATGGGGATGGATGAGCATGGATGGGATGACTGAGCATGGATGGGATGACTGAGCACGGATTGGGATGACTGAGCACGGATGGGGATGGATGAGCAGGGATGAGGATGACTGAGCACGGATGAGGATGACTGAGCAAGGATGGGGATGGATGAGCAGGGATGAGGATGACTGAGCACAGATGGGGATGACTAAGCACGGATGGGGATGCATGAGCAGGGATGAGGATGACTGAGCACAGATGGGGATGACTGAGCATGGGTGGGGATGACTGAGCACGGATGGGTGGGTGAGCACTGCTGGGTGGGTGAGCATGGATGTGATGGATGGGTGAGCATGGCTGGGTGGGTGAGCATAGACGGGTGAGCATGGCTGGGTGGATGAGCATGGATGGGTGAATGAGCATGGATGGCTGGATGGGAGAGCATGGCTGGGTGAGGATGGCTGGGTGGGTGAGCATGGATGGCTGGCTGGGTGAGGATGGCTGGGTGGGTGAGCATGGATGGCTGGCTGGGTGAGAATGTCTGGCTGGGTGAGGATGATTGGGTGGGTGAGCATGGATGGCTGGCCTGGTAACCATGGATGACTGGATGGGTGAGGATGGCTAGGTGGATGAGCATGGATGGCTGGCTGGGTGAGGATGGCTGGCTGGGTGAGCATGGATGGCTGGCTGGGTGAGGATTGCTGGGTGGGTGAGCATAGATGGCTGGCTAAATGAGGATGGCTGGCTGGGTGAAGATGGCTGGCTGGGTGACAATGGATGGATGGATGGATGGGGTGCAGCCTGGCACGTAGCAGCACTGTGGGCACTACACATCCTGCCCACAGCGCTGCTGCATTGATCTTTCCCCCTCTCCTGTCACACTGCACGATTGGTGCGGAGAGGGGAGAGAAAGCCTGAACTTCCGCCAACTTGTTTACCTTTGATCGCTCTGTCATTTGACGGAGCGATCATGTGGTAAAAGGACGCTGCGAGTGGCCATTTACCGAGATCCGTGAAGCGCCGGGTCACTGTACGCCCTCCCAGAATTAAGCAACCACCCTGTAGCCATCAATTGGCTATGAGGCGGTTGTTAAGTGGTTAAAGAAACTGTTTCATGAATTGAAGAAAAAAAAAGTAAAGTTATCCCAATTTTTTTGTATAATGTGAAAGATGATGTTAAATCAAGTAAAGGAATACCTAACATGTCACGCTTTAAAATTGCACACACTTGTGGAATGGCGCCAAACTTCAGTACTTAAGAACCTCCATAGACAATGCTTTAAATATTTTTAGAGGTTACATGTTTAGGCCTCATACACATGGACGTTCTTACAGACGCGTTTTTAAGCGTATTTTGCAGCTTAAAAATGCATCTCCATCTTATTCAATGGCCTCATACACACGCTGACGTTTTTGAGCTGTAGATGGCATTAGCGTTTGTAAGCTGCAAGCAGAATCCACGGCCAGTGCGGCCTAAAGCTGCAGTGCTAGAGCGTTTTTGACGATAAGCCAGCAAAACGCTCACTAATGCACATTAGCGCTGCAGCAACGTTAACCGGCATTTTTAGCGCCATCTTTTTCAGGACCAAAAATAGCAGAGGAATGTGTTTTCAAACAAGACGTGGCATATCGCTCAATAACGCACATAAACGCCAATGCAAAATTCTGATGAAATCGCATTTTTAACACCGATCTTTTCCTGGTGTCGGTCCCAACGTTACAGCTCGTTTTTTTCAATACGCACATGTGTATGAGGTGTTAGAGTTACAGAGGAGGTGTAGTGCTAGAATTATTGCTCTCGCTCTAATGTTTGCGGCGTATGTAACCTGTATGTAACTTGTTTGGATACTAGCCAGTGCCTCAGCAGCCACTAACCTCACCGCACGTCCCTGTTAAATACCATATCTGTAACAAACATGTAACTACTTTACTATACTTGGGTCTAACCACCCACAATGTTCAAATGCATTTGACACACTCTGTTCATGTATATTGTATATTTGCTTGTGTTCAATTTGACATGTCTCATAAATGCATTATACTGGTTATTGTATCTTACACAAACCTTTTTCTCATTGTATTCCTTCTTTGTTTACAATAAAATATAATTAAAAAAAAAATATATATATAAATATATTGTAAGGGGGTTAGCTCGGCAGCAGGTGTGTTTGACCCCCTGGAAGGGTTCACTACACAATTTAGGCGCAACGAGACAGCGGTTTCAGATGAAAACGAAAAGGTAGTTTACTCTCACTAGTTACAACGTGAAAAAACAGCCAAACAAAAACAAACAAGAAAATAAATCCTAGGCCACTTGGCCACTGACTACACAATAGGTTTCCCTGTCTGTCAGCTGGGTTCAGCCTACCACTGTACCTAGCTCCTATCTCTCACTGAAGACAGTCAGCCACGCAGGCTTCTTACCAGACAAGCTGTTACACTCCCCAGTCTGTTGACATGACACAGAACCTGGTTCCAGGGTGGAGCACTCACCTATACCTGCTGGGAGTTCTTGTAGAGGCCTTAATGAGCCAGCTCACCTCAGCTGCGTTCATCACCTCTACACCTACAAGACTCCCCTTAGTGGTATAAGTCTGCATACAGCTTAAATCTAGGGCAAATGTACCTGCCATCCTGCACGCAACCCGGCGTCTTTACCCGCCAGATGTCACATACCCCCCTCTTGTTTCAAACTGGGGTTTGGGACACATGCAGCCAGGCAAGTGGGTACCCGAGACAAGGCATCCACATTCCCCATTTGAACACCAGGCCGATGCTTTACGACGAAGCTGTATTCTTGCAGGGCCAGGAACCACCGATTTACCCTTCTATTGGTCTCCTTGTTTTGAGCCATACACTTTAAGGGTGCATGATCTGTAATCAGATCAAAGTGTCTACCCAGCAAATAATATTGCAGGGAGTCTAGTGCCCATTTCACGGCTAGACACTCTTTCTCAATTGTGGCATAGTTTTCTTGATGGGGTTTCTGTTTCCTCCTAAGATAAATAACTGAGTGCTCTTCTCCATTCCAGACCTGGGACATCACTGATCCTAAGCCTACATCTGACGCATCAGTCTGTACCACAAAGTCTTTAGTGAAGTCAGGGGAGTACAGCACTGGTTGGCTACATAAGGCTTTTTTTAAAGCCTGGAAGGCTGCTTCAGCCTCCAGGGTCCATTTCACCATGGTAGACTCTCTCCCTTTTGTCAGGTTGGTTAGGGGCACGGCCTGCAAAGCAAAGTGAGGAATGAATCGCCGATAGTATCCAGCAATTCCGAGGAACGCTCAAACCTGCTTCTTGCTGTTGGGGTGCGGCCAGCTATTTATGGCTTTCACTTTGTTGATTTGGGGTTTTATCACTCCCCTCCCAATAGTGTACCCCAAATATTTGGCCTCTTCCTGTCCAATGGTACACTTTTTTGGATTAGCCGTGAACCCAGCTTCCCTTATGGAGTCTAGTACAGCTTGCACTTTTGGCAGACGTGAGGCCCAATCCGTACTGTGAATAATCACATTGTCCAAGTAAGCTGCAGCATACTTCTGATGGGGCCTCAGAATTTTGTCCATTTTCCGCTGGAACGTGGCTGGTGCATTCTGTAACCCAAACGGCATTCTTTTATATTGGAATGCTCCCTCTGGTGTTACAAATGCAGTTTTCTCCTTTGCTGACTCAGCTAGGGGAATTTGCAAATACCCCTTCGTGAGATCAAGGGTCGTCATGTATCGGGCTGTTCCCAGCCGGTCGATCAGTTCATCTATGCGTGGCATGGGGTAGGTGTCAAATTTTGTAACTTTATTCAACTGCCGGAAATCTTTACAAAATCGCCAGCTCACATTGGGTTTGGGCACTAAAATGATCAGGCTGGACCAGTCACTCTGGGACTCCTCTATCACACCTAATTCAAGCATTCGTTGAAGTTCCCCTTGTATTGCCTCCCGTCGAGCCTCCAGTATTCGATAGGGTTTTAGTTTCACCCTTTCACCTGGCGAGGTGATAATGTCGTGCACTACCCCAGATGTTTGTCCCGGCAGTGCAGAGAACACCTCTCTGTTGCGGAGCACAAACTCTTTCACCTCCTGTTTTTGGGGTTTTGATAAGGTGATTGCTATTCCCTCCTCAGGAATTAACCCCTCCCTTACTGGGCACTTAAACCCCCCTCCTGCCCAGACCAATTTTTGGCTTTCAGCGCTGTCGCATTTTGAATGACAATTACGCGGTCGTGCGACGTTGTACCCAAATAAAATTTGCGTCTTTTTTCCCCACAAATAGAGCTTTCTTTTGGTGGTATTTGATCACCTCTGCGTCATTTCTGATCGCCGCTATAAACAAAAAATGAGCGACAATTTCGCAAAAAAGAACAATATTTTTTACTTTTTGCTAAAGTACAAATCCATTAAAAAAAATATTCATCAGTTTTGGCCAATATGTATTCTTCTACATATTTTTGGTAAAAAAAAAAATCACAATCGGCGTATATTGATTGGTTTGCGCAAAAGTTATCGCGTCTACAAACTGGGAATTGATTTATGGCGTTTTTATTATTATTTTTTTTTTTTACTAGTAATGGCGGCGATCTGCGATTTTTAGCGGGACTGCGATATTGCTGCAGAAATGTCGGACATTTTTTACACATTTTTGGGACCAATGACATTTATACAGCGATCAGAAATTTAAATGTCCACTGATTACTGTGTAAATGTCATTGGCAGTGAAAGGGTTAACTTGCAGGGGGCAGTGAAGGGGTTAACAAATGTTCCCTGGGCGTGTTCTAACTGTGGGGGGGCAGGGCTGGTCGGGACATAACAGATCTAACTGATCCCAGTGACAGGGATCAGTAGATCTGGTATGTCCCCTGTCACACAACGGAGAATCGCCGTGTTTACAATGGCGGTTCCCCGTTCTGAGGCTCCCAAAAGAGATCGGCGGGTCTCGGGCGGATATCGAGTCCGCCCGACCCACGGGCACGCTCGCGCAGCATGCGGCGCGCACGTGCGTGCGCCGCCGCTGCCTCCAGCGGGCGCGCCAGGAACGCGCACAGTGGACGACGTCCGTGGACGTCGTCCGGGCATTTCAGATCTGCGCTGGAGCCGTACTTCGGCAATAACGCGGATCTGAAGTGGTTAAGCAATCAGACGGAGTCTGCGACACCAAGGTTTCTGCGACTAGGGATTCCCTATCCATCCAGGCTTTCTTTTACAAAGTAGTTTATTAACCCCTTGCCGACCGCCGATCGGCATTTGACGGCGGCAAGGTGGCTCGTGAGCGCAAATCGCCGTCATATGACGGCGGCCGCGCTCACGAGCCTAGTGAGCGCGCGCGCGCCGCCGGAGGCGCACGCGCGCGCTCACTGTGTTCGGGGAGGGCCGGGGAGCGGGTGCGGCGGCTTCGATTGCCGCCGGCCACCCGCGATGCCCCCCCCGGAGTGAAAGAGCGGAGGTCTGTGCATGTAAACACGGACCTCCGCTCTGTGTGAGGGGGAAGGGCTGTGATCACAGCCTTCCTTTACGTGAAGGCTGTGATAACTTCCCTTCCCCTGTTAGGGCATCCCCCATACAGTTAGAACACGCCCAGGGAACATAGTTAACCCTTAGCGCGCCCCCTGCAGGTTAACCCC
>BLSH010440386.1:749857-765487 GCA_018402905.1 Glandirana rugosa
GTCGTTTTTCAGCCTTTCTTACCTTGGCCATGTTTCTGAGTATTGCACACCTTGTGCTTTTGGGCACTCCAGTGATGTTGCAGCTCTGAAATATGGCAAAACTGGTGGCAAGTGGCATCTTGGCAGCTGTACGCTTGACTTTTCTCAGTTCACGGGCAGTTATTTTGCGCCTTGGTTTTTCCACACGCTTCTTGCGACCCTGTTGGCTATTTTGAATGAAACGCTTGATTGTTCGATGATCACGCTTCAGAAGCTTGGCAATTTTAAGAGTGCTGCATCCCTCTGCAAGATATCTCACTATTTTTGACTTTTCGGAGCCTGTCAAGTCCTTCTTTTGACCCATTTTGCCAAAGGAAAGGAAGTTGCCTAATAATTATGCACACCTGATATAGGGTGTTGATGTCATTAAACCACACCCCTTCTCATTACTGAGATGCACATCACCTAATATGCTTAATTGGTAGTAGGCTTTCGAGCCTATACAGCTTGGAGTAAGACAACATGCATAAAGAGGATGATGTGGTCAAAATACTCATTTGCCTAATAATTCTGCACACAGTGTATATTTTTTTTTTCCAAAATGTTTGGTCTTTTTTTGTTTATATAATAATAATAATAATAATAATAATAATAATAAAAAGGCAGTGGTGCCCAAATACCATCAAAGAAAGCTCTATTTGTGTGAAAAAAGTGACAAATTGAATTTGTGTACAGTGTTGCATGACCGAGCAATTTCCAGAGTAGCACAGTGCTGAATAGCTAAAAATGGCTTGGTCATGAAGGGGGTAAAACCCTTCGGAGGTCAAGTTGTTAAATGCCAGATTTGGAAGACTTAGGCCTCTTTCACTCCGAGCCGCTGGTCTGTTCACAGTAAAGCGCCGCTCGTTTCAGCCGCGCTTTATCGGTGTTTAAGCAGCGATTTTGCTCCGCATTTTGGCTGCTAGCGGGATGCTTTTAACCCCCTCTTTTCAGAAGCACTGCCCATTCATTGCAATGGGTAGTGGCATTTTGGGAGCACTGTATACAGCGCTCCCAACCTGCCCCAAAGATGCTGCTTGCAGGACTTTTCGGAATGTCCCACAAGCTCACAGGCCAGGTGTGAAAGTACCCATTGCACTGAATGGGAGGCGCTTTACAGGCGTTATTTCTAGCGCGAAAACGCCTGAAAACTGCCTCAGTGTGAAATGGGTCTGAAAAATCCTCCCTTGCTGTGGGGCTGCTCCCGCACTGCAAGGGTTCGTTTTTTGTTTAAGGGATAGAGTCCAATCTGGTTATATAACGTGCCACATCCCATAAATATGATAAGAAAGAAGGCAACAAAAAAACAGACAAAAATTTAATCAGAACAATTATTGTAGTTTGTTTAAAAATGCAAAAAACACTGTGCATATAAAAACATAGTAAGAACTTGGTCCATAATCATATAGACAAAACTACAATGTGATACATAAGCATAATTGTGCATATAGAACCCTGGCGTGTTTCAGTTCTTGGTGCAACCTTCATCAGGGGGTGTGTATCACTGTGGTAAATCATGATGAATGGTTACATAATCCTTATATTTCTAAGAGGGGGAGAAACCCCCTAACAAAGCTAGAGTGGTTCAGGCTATTGGAGCACAAAGGTCACCATGGAATTTCCCACTAATGATATATAGAAAGAAATAATAAATTCCATATAGATGGACACCAGAAATACTTGATAATGTGGAAACCATGCCACAAATGGAAAAGCCAAATGTGTTGGATGACTAAAAAAACTACAAAAAGGGAAAAACAAGCCATATCGCCATCAACAAAACAATAGGCAAACAAATGCATCGAATGATATGGTCATTCTGCTGCAAAAGTCAGCATTTCTTGATTATTCTAGGGTAGAGTAAAGGCACTTTAACATACCTGATCCTCCGCTCCCCTGGCCACATGAGGATGTTCTTTTCTATGTTTCATAGACCTAAATGACCAATTAAACCACTGCAACGGATCATTTTTAAAGTTCCATTAATGGTTAATTTAAGAAAATAAAATAAACATGTTATACTTACCTGCTCTGTGCAGTGTTTTTGCACAGAGCAGCCCTGTTTCTCTTCTTTTCGGGTCCCCCGCCAGCGCTCCTGGCTCCTCCTCTTCAGCCAGTGTCCCCAATAGCAAGCCTCTTGTTCTGGGGGCACTGGTACGTGCTTGCTCCCGAGCCCTGCTCTATGTGTCCATAAGACACACAGAGCCTTGGCTCGGTCCTGCCCCCCCCCCCCATGTCCTCTCATTGGCTTACTGGCTGTGATTTACAGTAGCTGAAGCCAATGGCTCCCGCTGCTGTCTCAGCCAATGAGGAATGAGAGACACAGGAGAAGCTCAGCTCTTGCGCACATCACTGGATTGAGAGGAAGCTCATGCACAGAATACATGAAGGTATAAAAACCCTGGAGCCTTTACAACTACTTTAAAGGGTAATTCCACTTTTGTGGGGAAAAAAATAGCAAATAAAGAAAAAAAATAATATAGCGTATACAAGTGTGACACAAGTCATATTGTAATTGAATGTTATTAAAAACTACCTTTCCTTTTCAATCTGCAGCTCTGTCATTTACTGAAAATGCAATGCAATGTGGCTATCTGGAGATGTTTTGTATACTTAATGTGTACAAAACGCCCCCCCCCCCCCCAAACATCATTGCCTGCTTCTGTTATTGGCTTGCTGAATTTCCCAGAAGTCTTCCTAAGATACAAGTCAGATTTCGGGCATCCCCTGCAACAAAAATGTAATTAAGTAGGCATGTATGTAAGGTGCTGTTTCTGGTGCGCCGCGCGGTGTGCATTCCACGTGCGATCCTTTGATGACGCCCTGTGACGTCCTGTGGGAGGGGTGAAACGCATTAACGCACGTCCGGTCTCCTAACCAACTACACCACTTCCTGTGCCCGTGGAACGCACGCCGCGTGGTGCACCAGAAATAGCACCGTACATACATGCCTGTTTAATTCGTGGACACTGTGAATCAGCAATATAGGTGTGACGCTAACATCTCTTAAAGTTTCCTGTCTGCATTCTGGGAACCACCACCAGAAACAAGCTTGGTTGACCCCAGACTGTGTGAAGCTGTGTGTCAATAATTTCTGGTGAGCAGGAGGAAAATAGGGGAGTGTGATTCACAGCACAAGTTTATATCTGGAGCACATACGCCCTTAACGTTTATTGGAGCACTGAGCACTTTCTTGCAAAACTAGATTGGAGCAGCATAGAGACTTTTTACGGTTTTTTGCACTTTGAATCCGGATTTTGAGTCACAGTTTTTTTATGAATTCTTTGCACTTCATCACTGGTTATATTTATGTTTATGACATGTTTGTGATTAGGAAATTCGATTGCACTAGTTAGATTTATATGAAATTATATGGTTTTTAACAATTTTATAGAGAACTGCGAGCGCTGTGATAACACTTCTTTTATGCGAGATCAAAATGATGTATGTCATTTCCCATCTGACCACTAGATGGTGCTAGATCACACACACCTGCTGCTCCCGACAGCTGGTAATAAGCTGGGCGTAGCAGGCAGTCCCCTCCCTCGGGACGCCTGGGAGAGATCTGTTTCCATGGTGACAAGAACACACGCTAGTATTCCTGATTCCAACAATGCGCCTAACCGAAGCAGGAAAGTTTAGTTGTCAGCTCGCGCCTGTGACCTTTTACCGGGGCTGATCGCCTATACTGTGCACATGGGGCTTGGGATGAGTCAGTTTGTACTTCACCCTACCTGACCCCCCAAAAAACATAAAAATCCCTAACACTTATAACTGTCTCTCAAAATATATATTTCGAATGCATGTGCATGTCTGTGGGACCTGGAGAGATCACCATGGCACGTCTGCGCATGCGCCACACCACCACCTCATCCCTTTAAAACTGAACATGGTAGTTACACAGGTTCTCTGGCTAATTAAGGTGGTAATTAAACTCATTTAGTGCATTAATTAACAATTTGTGGACCGCCCACCGTAGATTTACTGCGGCAGGGCGGCTGCTCTGCGCCAGATCACGTACTTAGTAGAGAGCGCACCCCCCGCCACCCTCAGCTGTGCTGCGATTGGCTGCAGCACCCACCAATCAGCAGCTGCCGGCACCCAACAATCGTCTCCGGACATTACCGAAGAAAGCACTGTGTGTCTCTTCTGACAGCAGAAATGGGCTGTTTTTTTTTTTCTTCCGGCTAAAAACACAGCACATTGCTTAGTAAAAGTGGCACACAGAGTACACAGTAACACATGTTGGCCACACATTTAACCCTTTGATCGCCCTAGAGATGTTAACCCCCTTGCCTGCCAGTTTCATTTGTAATGTAACCATGCATTTTTTTGAGCACTGATCACTGTATTAGGCCCCTTTTACACTTGAAAGTCGCGCGATTTTGATGCGACTTTAAGCAATGCCTGTGTAATCTTGAGATGGACCTCAAAGTCGGACCAAAGTAGTGCAGAGACTACTTTGAAGTCACACAGATATGAATGGTACTTGGAAATCATGGGGTACAACTTGTCATGCGACTTTCCAGTTCCAAGTCACACAAGTGTGAAAGGGGCCTAAGTTTAACTGGTTCCCAAAAAAGTGTCAGTTAGTGTCCACCGCAATATCGCAGTACTGATCACCACCATTACAAGCAAAAAATAAAGAAACTATTTTGTAGACGCTATAACTTTTGTGCAAACAATATACGCTTATTGGGATATTTTTTTACCAAAAATACGCAGCAGAATACATATTGGCCAAAATTTATGAAGAAATTAGATTTTTTTAAATTTTTATTGGATATGTTTTAGACCCCTTTCACAGAGGCGCTTTGCAGGCGTTTTTGTGCTAAAAATAGTACCTGTAAAGTGCCCCTAAATTGCCTCCTAATCCACCCCAGTGTGAAAGCCCGAGTGCTTTCACAGTGGGGCAGTGCTCTTGCAGGACAGGAAAAAAAGTCCTGCAAGCAGCATGTTTGGGGCATTGCGGGAGCGGTGTATACAGCAATCCTCCACCGCCCCTCCCCATAGAAATGAATGGGCAGCACTGCCAAATCGGCTGAAAACCAATTAGGAACAGCCGCACACCGGCAATTTTAACTACTTCTTAAGGGTTAAAAGCGCCCCTCTGCCCCCCAAATAGTGGCACCAAAGTGCCACGATAGCAGTAAAGCGACGCTAAAACTAGCGTGCTTTACCCCTAACGTCCTGCCCACCCCAGTGTGAAAGGGCTCTTATAGCAGAAAGTAAAAAATATTGTGTTTTCAAAATTGTCGCTTTTTTTGTTTATAGTGCAAACAATAAAAACTGCAGAGGTGATCAAATACCACCAAAAGAAAGCCCTATTTGTGGGCAAAAAGGACATAAATGTTATTTGGATACAGCGTTGCACGCCCGCACAATTTTCATTTAAAGTAAAACAGTGCCATATCGCAAAATATGGTCTGGTCATGAAGTGGGGGGGGGGGTGGTTTAAATCTTCTGGAGCTGAAATGGTTAATATGTGTTCAGTTTTAAAGGAATGAGGTGCTAAGCCCAGGTTCACATTGAGGGCGGGTATGAAATAGTGCAACTTCAGCTGAACTCACACAATTTAAAACCGGCAATGCAGTCCCACTTCGGGGGCAATTTGACAGACATCTGTGCAGGTTCATCCACGGATGTCTATTTAAATTGCCCCTGAAGTTGCCAAAAGTAGTACAGGAACTACTTTAGGGAATTGGTGTGGCGTCGCACCGATTCGGACGGTGCCATTGCCGGCAATAGCAGCTGATTTGGCATGCGATTTGACATGTCAAATCGCATGCCAAATCAGCCCAATGTGAACGTGGGCTAACTGATAGTCCTCTGGCATAGTACCTGCAGCCTGTGTGCATATATGTGAGATCTGGCAGACTGCCTCCTGGGATGTGGGGTGTCTGGGTCACACACCCCAGGAGACAGTTTGCTAGATCTCATGTACATGCGCACACAGGTTGCAGGGACTGGCAGAGCTCTATGATGGGTTTGCACATGGGCAGGGGCTGATGATGTCACCTTCACCTAGGAAAAAAATTTGGCAAGTAAAAAAACAGAACAAAAGAAAGTTATACTTTTTTTGCAAATGTGTAAGTGGGAGGGTGATAAAATAGATGACATTCTGCTATAACTATATCTATGAGAAGTTTATTAACCTTCTAAAGTGTATTCTACAAAAGGAAGGATCAGGTTGGGCTGATTGTGAAGTTAAAGATGTTAATCATGAATAATAAAAAGCATTTTAAAGGCCTTGCTAGTACACCTAAACATTAGAGTGGTGACAAGGTATGACCAGGCCTGTGTGGCTGGTGTATATAGAAGTGGCAATGTTGTCCATGGCCCATGAACAGAAACTCCCTGCCCCCAGCCCTCACCCAACCTGCTCTCTAGGAATGTATGACATACAGGAAGCTCCTCTCCCCCATTCATTCACCTCGCCATGCATGACCTAAAACCCTGTAAGATGGACAGAGCCATTCTAATGTCAGGTCATGGTGGTGGAGATTTCAGCCAGAGGAACAGGTGGGGACAGCAGCGGGGGTGGGAGAATGGGCCGACATACCAAAAATAACCCTAGGAGTGACCTGGATGGAGCGCAGAATGTGACACCACAGGGGACACGTGTCATACAAGTCTAACAATCTCCCAGTCTGTGCTACAACATCTTAAATTATTTCATGATGTTTTATTTACTAAGGAAGGAAACTTTGCTAACAGCTATATGAGAGATTCCATGATTAAAGGAGAAGTCCACCTGTGTGCAAAGGACAAAGGTGAACCCTGCAATCAGAGCAGAGAGGGTGGCCGCTTGGCACCATGTTACACCCCAAGTATGGATGTGACATGGTAAGGAAGGTGGAGTTAGCCTTTAAATTCTTTTTGAAATTCCAAATTGCCTGGAATAAATTTGGAGTCAATGGGATTGGTATAATAAAGGAGTTGGGGGCTCATTTGGTAAAGTGAATGTCAAGTCTCATCTTACTTCCCAAGCCTAGTGAAGGGCAGTATACAGGCAGGACGCGTGCATCAGGCGCAGTATGCAGGCAGGACGCGTGCATCAGGCGCAGTATGCAGGCAGGACGCGTGCATCAGGCGCAGTATGCAGGCAGGACGCGTGCATCAGCTGCAGTATGCAGGCAGGACGCGTGCATCAGCTGCAGTATGCAGGCAGGACGCGTGCATCAGCTGCAGTATGCAGGCAGGACGCGTGCATCAGCTGCAGTATGCAGGCAGGACGCGTGCATCAGCTGCAGTATACAGGCAGGACGCGTGCATCAGGCGCAGTATACAGGCAGGACACGTGCATCAGGCGCAGTATACAGGCAGGACACGTGCATCAGGCGCAGTATACAGGCAGGACACGTGCATCAGGCGCAGTATACAGGCAGGACGCGTGCATCAGGCGCAGTATACAGGCAGGACACGTGCATCAGGCGCAGTATACAGGCAGGACACGTGCATCAGGCGCAGTATACAGGCAGGACATATCAAGAGCGACTTCAGGAACTTAATATGTACAGTCTGGAGGAAAGAAGGGAGAGGGGAGACATGATTGAAACCTTTAAATACATCAAGGGGGTGAATAAGGTTCAGGAGGGCAGTCTTTTCAATATGAAACCAAAATCAAAAACACAGGGACATGACCTCAAACTAACTGGAGGGAAGTTCAAAACTAATCTTAGAAAGTATTATTTTACTGAAAGGGTGGTTGATGATTGGAATAAACTACCAACAGAGGTTGTGAGACAGTCAACAGTAAATGGCTTTAAACATGCTTGGGATAAACATAAATCCATAGTCAAACAACAAGGTTAATGTAAAAAATAAAAAAAATATATAAAAAAAAAAAAAAAAATAAGTAATGATGAGATCTGTTCCAGTGACAAATGTCCAAGAGGAGATTTCTCCTTACTTCCTGTTGCACCTACAGAACAGGAAGTAAAATCTCTTGAACAGGACACTACTAGCAGAAAAAGGGAAAACTGGCAGTTTGAATTCTTCCTACCCCGGTGTTTCACAACATGTCACCCAATGCACCCTTTAAAATGATACATTCTTGAGGCACCTGTTCCAAAATGTATAAAAACCACACATTGCAGCCACATCCACACAGGTAAGACACACAACGTAAAGTAAGACCAGGTAGCCCTGTGCACGCTGGGACTGACTAGTACCCCAATGTTTCTCCTCTCCCTCATTTACCCAACCTGCCCCCAATGTGGATGGAAGGGAGGAAGAGGGGCGAACAAGGACGTCCTCTCCTCAGGTGTCCTCTATGTCCAGGAAATATATACCGGGAGGGGAGCAGTGACCAGGCGGTATGTGAATGTAGGTGTTGTATGAGGCTCGGGCGGTATGTAGGTGGTCTATAAGCCGGTAGGTGTTGTATGAGGCTCGGGCGGTATGTAGGTGCTCTATAAGCCGGTAGGTGTTGTATGAGGCTCGGGCGGTATGTAGGTGGTCTATAAGCCGGTAGGTGTTGTATGAGGCTCGGGCGGTATGTAGGTGGTCTATAAGCCGGTAGGTGTTGTACGAGGCTCAGTGCGCTGCTCCTCCTCCCGGTGAGGTGAAGAGAGGAGTGTGGGAAGCCCCCAGCAGGGTGTCGGACGGAGAGCAGGTTTATGTTAATGAGGTGGGCGGGGCGGCGCTGAGGGTGTTGAAGCCATTTTGGAGTGAGTGAGTAAAGTTGCGGGTGGCGGAGGAGAGTTCGGTGTAGCCGGGATGCCGCCCCCCAGCCCGCGGTGAGGGCTCAGTGATAGAGGCGGAGATGTGGGCTCTATGCTGGTGGCTGAGTGTGTTGCTGGGGGTCGTGCCGGTCGGCGGGAGGACAGTGAAGGTGTACGGAGGAGCGGAGTGGACGTACGGCTGGAGAGGTCCTCCTCCGATGATCGGGGATGTGGAGCGGACAGAGAGCGGGGAGCTCCGGCTACAGAGCAGCGCTGGCTGTGATCGGAGGTCGGGGGATGCGGTGTTCGTCCAGCTCCGGTCCCGGACGGTTTCGGTGTGGATGAGCACGGAGGTGGACCGGCACGGAGCGGACTGTTACTTCAAGTACCGGAGGAAGAGCCCCGCCTGGCCGGCTGAGCCCGATGTGGATGTGATGTACGGAGATCGGTCCGATGTGCTGGACGGGGATCGGTCGGGCTGTGTCCCGGGGCTCGGGATCCGTAGCCGGGATCTGTTGGGATCGGTGCTGGGACTATCAGACTGTCAGGTGCGGGGACCCTCCCGCTGCATCGCTCCTCTGTACCTGCTGTGCCGGGCCGGTGATGAGGAGGATGGAGGCTCCCGGAGCCTTGTGGTGAGAGTCAGGACTGAGCGGAGGGGTCCCAGGAGGCTGAGGAGGAACGTGAATAGCAGCCCCCAGTTTCAGCTCCATAACTACCAAGCTTCTGTGCCGGAGAACGAGCCGGCAGGGACCCTGGTGATCTCGGTAAAAGCCACCGATCAGGACTTGGGGGAGGCGGGCCGGCTGGAGTACTTCATGGAGGCTTTGTTTGACAGCCGCTCCAATGATTACTTCTACATGGACTCAGAGACCGGCACCGTCACCACCAGCCAAGCCTTAGACCGGGAGACCAAGGACACTCATGTGTTTAAGGTGACGGCTACCGACTTCGGTTCCCCCCGGAGATCGGCCATCACCTACCTGACCGTCACGGTCAGCGACACCAACGACCACATCCCGCAGTTTGAGCAGTCCGAATACAGGGAGAACATCCGGGAGAACATTGAGGTGGGCTACGAGGTGATGACTATTCGGGCCACCGACGGGGATGCCCCCTCCAATGCCAACATGGTCTACCGGCTGGTCAACACCGATGGGGAGAGCTCCGTGTTTGAGATAGACCCTCGGTCAGGGGTGGTGAGGACCAGGGCCCAGGTGGACCGGGAGGCCGTCACCTCCTACCTACTGATAGTGGAGGCCAATGACCAGGGCAAGGACCCAGGGCCTCGGAGTGCCACCGCCACTGTCCACATCAATGTAGAGGATGAGAACGACAACTACCCGCAGTTCACAGAGAAGCGCTATGTGGTCCAGGTGCTGGAGAACGTCCAACCCAATACCAAGATCCTGAAGGTGCAGGCCACCGACAGGGACACCGGCACCAATGCCAACATCCACTACGGCATCATCAGCGGCAACATCAGGGGCCAGTTTCTCATCCACCCCTCCAACGGGGACATTGAAGTCAACTACCCACTGGACTATGAGGTGGTGAGGGAGTACAACCTAAGGATCAAAGCCCAGGACGGTGGCCGACCCCCTCTCATTAACACTACCGGCATGGTGTCTGTGCAGGTGGTGGATGTCAATGACAATGCCCCCATCTTCGTCAGCACCCCATTCCAGGCCACTGTGCTGGAGAATGTCCCCATAGGGTACTCGGTGGTCCACATCCAAGCCAACGATGCTGACTCTGGGGAAAATGCCCGCATACAATACAGCCTGACCGATCTGCCCCCCAACTTCCCCTTCATTATCAACAACAACACTGGCTGGATCACTGTGGCCTCTGAGCTGGACCGGGAGACTGTGGAGTTCTACACCTTCGGGGTGGAGGCCAGGGACAATGGAGAGCCTGTGATGACCTCCTCTGCCAGTGTCACCATCACCTTGCTGGATGTCAATGACAACAACCCCACCTTCACTGAGAAGGTCTACCAGCTGAGGCTGAACGAGGATGCGGCGGTGGGGAGCAGTGTCCTTACCATGACCGCCGTGGACAGGGATGTCAACAGTGTGGTGACCTACCAGATCACCAGCGGAAACACCAGGAACCGCTTTGCCATCAGCAGTCAGAGTGGAGGGGGGCTTATCACCTTGGCCCTTCCCCTGGATTACAAGCAGGAGAGGCAGTATGTCCTCACCGTCACTGCCTCCGATGGCACCCGCTCCGACACCGTGCAGGTCTTCATCAATGTCACCGATGCTAATACCCATAGACCAGTCTTCCAGAGCACCCACTACACATTGAGTGTGAGTGAAGACAAGCCCATAGGCACCTCCATAGTCACCATAAGTGCTACTGATGAGGACACTGGAGAGAATTCCAGAATAACCTACATTTTGGAAGACAGCATTTCTCAGTTCAAGATAGATCCTGATACAGGGACTATTACCTCATTGGTAGAGCTGGACTATGAAGACAAGGCAGTCTACTCACTGGCTGTCACTGCTAAGGACAATGGCATTCCACAGAAGTCTGACACCACCTATGTGGAGATACTGGTTTTGGATGCCAATGACAATATGCCTCAGTTCCAGAGGGACAGATATCAGGGTGTTGTCTTTGAGGATGTCCCAGAGTCCACTAGTGTCCTTCAAATATCTGCTACAGACAGAGACTCTGGGTTGAATGGTTGGGTCACCTACACATTCCAGGGAGGGGATGATGGAGATGGAGACTTTAAGATTGAACCCTCTGGCATAATCAGGACCAACAGAAGACTGGATAGAGAAAATGTACATGTGTACAACCTCAAAGCCTTTGCTGTGGACAGGGGAAATCCACCATTGAAAACTCCTGTGGACATCCAGGTGACTGTCCTAGACATCAATGACAATCCTCCAGTATTTGAAAAAGACGAGCTGGATATTTTTGTGGAGGAGAATAGCCCTGTAGGGACAGTTGTAGCCAAGATAACTGCAACTGACCCTGATGAAGGAACTAATGCCCAAATAATGTACCAAATTGTAGAAGGGAACAACCCTGAGGTTTTCCAGTTGGATCTCTTTAATGGTGACCTAACTGCATTAGTTGATCTGGATTATGAAGTGAAGACAGAATACATCATTGTGGTCCAGGCCACCTCAGCCCCCTTGGTCAGCAGGGCCACAGTCCATGTGAAATTATTGGATAAGAATGACAATTACCCAGTCTTGCAGGATTTTGAAATTCTTTTTAATAACTATGTGACCAACAAGTCCAACAGTTTTCCATCAGGGGTCATTGGGAAAATCCCTGCCTATGATCCTGATGTCTCTGACACCTTACACTACAGCTTTGTACAGGGGAATGAGCTGAACCTGCTTCTTCTCAATCCTTCCACTGGAGAGATCAAGTTAAGCCGAGACTTGGACAACAACCGACCTCTGGAAGCTCTCATGAGGGTCTCCGTTTCAGGTAATTTCTTTTATTGTTTAGTTATTTTATAGCAAACCACATGTTTATAGATGGGCAAGATAAGTGTAAAGATAATGTATAATAATTAGAATGTTGCTGAAAGTTTAGCATTCTTGCTAGATAAAGTAGGTGTGCCTACAATGGAGCTTAGCCTGAAGAGGTCTGGACACTTATGGAAGGCTGGAGGTCACCAGTGACACAGCACAGAGTCCCCTAAAGCTCCAAACCTTTTCAGAGCTCTGATCCTATCTCTGTAGATGTCTCCAGTATGTGCCATTCCGCTATGATCCCCTTTAGAATTGCCCAATGCTTAAATTAGAACCACCAACCATTCGTAAACCGAGTACTGTTCCAGTGTTTTAAATATTGTGTACATTGGTGTTACTTGCTGTAGAATGTTCTATAGACAAATGAGTGGTATCTGCTTAGGGTTTCCAATGGGTGAGCAAACATTGTCACTTGGTGCTATCTCAGGGTTTTTGGAAGTTTAGCCAATGGTGTTTGATTGTAAATCCTTTAATCCTTTTAAAACAAGTAGCATCATTGCTTATATGTGCGTAATCTTTTATGCTCTTACAACTTTAGTATTTAGCTGACGCACTACTAGTGCGAGCGCATACATCTATGAGTATGACCATTTTATAGTAGTTAGAGCTGTCAAAAGCTCAGGATGATACATATGTAAGCATGAAAATATGGTGTGAAAAATTGTGTACAAATCTAAACAATGACAAAAAATAACTGCCAGGGAAGGAGCAATGACCGCCAGGTTGCAAGTGAATGCTCTGGATTACATCTCAATCTTAATATGAGAATTAGACATTCGCACATACTAATTCTACATTGTGTAAGAGAACGTTAAGAGCCAGTTTACACAGGGGTGATCCGACTTGCGGGGCGACTTAAATAGGCGATTTGAAAGCAACTTCGGCGCGACTTTGGGCAACTTATAGCGCGAATTGAGACGACTTACAACACAACTTTATGCCAGGCGATTTTGCTGTGGCCAATCAGAGAAGGGAGGAAGGGGGTTGCCCTAAAATAAATTCTATTCTTTTCACTGTGAAGTCGCTTCTGTTTAGATGGGGGATCCGACTTGGAGATGACTTCCATTGATTTCTATGGGCACAAATCGGATAGAAGTCGCCTCAAAGTAGTACAAGAAGTCGGAGCGACTTCATTCGTGTATATTTAGACCGCTCACATTCACTTATATGGGATTTCACTTGGCAAGCAACTTGGAGCGACACAAGTCGCTGTAGTGTGAACCGGCTCTAAAGCAGAACAGGTTAGTACACTACTTCATAAATGGTGGGAATGTTTCTTGCCCATCAGGTGGCTGACTGTAGGAACGATAGCTTCTGAATTAGTTCTTACTAGTCACATCCTTGTCCTCCAGTCTGCTGAGTGGACAGTGAGGGAGCAGCAGTGCACCATTGAGGTCTCCTGTATTAGAAGGTCCTCACTGTGCCTAACACTCTATCAAAGTCTGACATGCTAAGGCTCCATGCACACTGAAGCTGATAAACGACCGTTTATGGTTGTTTGGGCGTTTTTTTTTTAACAGCCCATAAACGTCCTTTTATGTTATCCTATGTGCCCATGCATACATGGACGTTTAACAGCAGGGGTGTTTATGGGCTGTTATCTGAATACCCTGAATTGGCATTCAAGAGTCGTTCCTCTGACCACAAAAAACGCTGGAAGCTCAAAAACGTTGCTCACCAGCGTTTTTGATCCATTGAAAAAAAAAAAAAAAAAGCTGACGCTCAAATGCTCAAAAATGCTGGTGCATTAATGCTGATAACAGCTGAATGCTCACTACAAAGCTGACGTTTTTTTAGATCATTTTTGTCCAGTGTGTATGGAGCCTAGAACTGCTGGCCTCTCTGTATGATTCTGGGTGTGCAAAATGTTTTTAGAACTATATGCAAAACTTTTTTTTTTTTCTTTTTTTGGATAGAATAAGGCTGTCCATACATTTGTACCATTTTCTTGTACAACATTACTTTACATTTACTAAACCTATATAATGAGGTCAAACCTAAACACTTTCAATTTGTATGCAATCAGGTAGGTCCTTGTACTACTACATAGTTGAAGGCAAAGCTAAAGAAAATTAAATAAGAAAATAGCATGGTGTATGGCCAGCTTAAAGTGATTGTAAAGTCTCCTTTTAAAAAAAAAAAAAAAAAATGACAAACATGTTCTACTTTCCTCCTCTGTGCAGTTGTTTTTGCACAGAGCAGCAAGGATCCTCCTCTTTTTAGGTTCCTCTTTGCTGCTCCTGGCCCCTCCCTCCTATCAAGTGCCCCCGCAGCCAGCCACTTCCTATGGGGGCACCCGACCTGAGTCAGAGCTCTGTGTATCCATTCAGACACAGAGCCCTGACCTGGCCCCTCCCCCTCTCCCCCCTGATTGGCTGGCTGGTTGACTTTGATAGCCGCAGGAGCCAATGGCACTGCTGCTGTGTCTCAGCCAATCAGGAGGGGTGTCCCGGACGGCTTAGACATTCTTGGACATCTCTGGAGAGAGATGGGGCTCGGGTAAGTAATTAGGGGGTGCTGGGGAGGCTTCTACACACCGAATGGTTTTTATCTTAATGCATAGAATGCATTAAGATTAAAAAAACCTTCTGCCTTTACAACTGCTTTAAGGGAGGGTTATAACTCTTGTAAGGTTTATTTTTGTCCTATTGTGGAGATTTCCCTTCACTTCCTGTCCTATAGCCAAAACGTGAAGTGAGAGGAAATCCCTGCAACTTAAGGGAACTCCTTGGGGTCCCCCAGGTCACCAGAACTAGTGTCCTCATTTGAAGATTTCCCTTCTATTACTTTTCTGGGGACACCCCCAGATTTGGGATTTTATTTTACTTTCACTTTTAATGATAATGGTAAACTAGACTAATAGAGGGGGGGAATCTCCATAACGGGGGCACAGACAGCAATAAAAACTAATGTTCTAATCCCTCTCCCCTCTGTCCAAAACCCCTCAAGTTTTGCCTTTAATTATACGTTAATCTAACGTAAATAATAGTTTTAAGCAAACCTACTAGCAGTATTTAACCACTTCCGGACCGCCGTACGTCGTTTGACGGCGGTACTTTGAAGTGGGATACCGTTGTTATGGTAGCAGATAGCTACCATAACCCCGGTATCATTTTTTTCAGCCGGCGATTCTGCGTAAGATAAAAGTGATCTCCGCGGCGGATTCGCCGCGAGATCACTTTTATCAGCGGCGGGAGAGGTGCCGCCCCCCCCTCCCGCCGCTTTCCGGTCATCTCCGCCGCTTACCGGACCCGCCGGCAGCGGCGGAGATGATCGCGTCCTCTCCCTGCAGTGTCCGTGTGCCGAGTGAGCGGCTCCATAACAATGCTGGGCGGAAGCGACGTCACAAGTCGCTTCCGCCCAATGCTCTTAAAGGGGACATTTTTTTTTTTTCCCTGCCATTTTTTTCAAAATTTTTTTTTTTTTTTTTTTTTTTT
>BLSH010440386.1:765497-790497 GCA_018402905.1 Glandirana rugosa
CTTTTTGACCCCAGATCTCATATTTTGGAGGTCCTGGCATGCTTTTTTCTATTACAAGGAATGTTTACATTTCTTGTAATAGGAAAAAAAGTGGTCAAAAATTTTTTTTTTTTTTAAAAAGTTGTAAAAATAAAAATTAAAAAGTAAAATACATAATTAAAAAAAAAAAAAAAAAATTTAAAGCGCACCGTCCTTGCGAGCTCGCGCGCAGAAGCGAACGCATACGTAAGTCCCGCCCACATATGAAAACGGTGTGCAAACCACACATGTGAGGTATCGCCGCGATCGTTAGAGCGAGAGCAATAATTCTAGCCCTAGACCTCCTCTGTAACGCAAAAATGCTAACCTGTAGAATTTTTTAAACGTCGCCAATGGAGATTTTTATGTTGCAAAGTTTGTCGCCATTCCGCGAGCGGACGCAATTTTGAAGCATGACATGTTGGGTATCATTTTACTCGGCGTAACATTATCTTTCACAATATGAAAAAAAATTGACCTAACTTTACTGTTGTCTTATTTTTTAACTCAAAAAACTGAATTTTTTCAAAAAAAATCGCGCTTTTAAGATCGCTGCGCAAATACGGTGTGACATAAAGTTTTGCAATGGCCGCCATTTTATTCTCTAGGGTCTTAGAAAAAAAAAATATATAATGTTTGGGGGTTCTAAGTAATTTTATAGCAAAAAAAACTGTTTTTAGCTGATAACCTCCAAACTCCAAAAAGAGGCTCGGTCTTAAAGTGGTTAAAACCTATTTGGGGTTTAGAAATAGAAAGCTGAGTTCCAGTTATTTATATATCATTCTTTCAGCATGTTTGTCTCAGGCAGACCCTGAATTGCTGTGTCTAGGCACAATCACTTGATGGGAGTTGGGGAACTGTCTTTTTAGCCCGCGTTCACATTGGGCGGATTTGGCATGCGCTTTAACATGTTAAATCACATGCCATATCGTCGGCTATTACTGGGAAAGGCACCGTCCGAATCGGTGCGACGCTGACTTTGCGGTGCCGCACCAATTCCCAAAAATAGTTCCTGTACTACTTTTGGCGACTTCACGGGCGATTTGAATGGACATCCGTGCATGAACAGATATCTGTCAAATCGCCCCCGAAGTCGCACTGCATTGCCGGTTTGAAATCTTGCGAGTTCAGCTGCATTCAGTGTAAAGCTAGGCTAAATGGTAAAATGTTGCTGTAAATTGTCTGAGATGTATCAAACTTTGCTGTGCTTTCATTGTGACCCATCCTTTTTATTTACTCTATGTTTAAGGCTCCATGCACACTAGACGCTCATGGTTTTTTTTTTTTTTTTTCGTTTTTTTTAACAGCCCATAAACGCCCCTGTTATCCTATGTGTCCATGCACACGTGGACGTTTATTGTCATTTATTAGCAGTGCCATTTATGGGCTGTTATCTGAACACTCTGAATTGGCATTCAAGTGCAGTTCTTCTGACCACAAAAAACGCTGGATGCCGATAAATACTCATAAACATCCAGCACTTTTTGTAGTCAATGTTAGCTATTGTAATTTACAAAAAAAGCTCAAAAATGCTGCTTACAAAACGCTGCTAAAAGCCCATTTTCTAAGCAAAGTCTCCTGCCACATAATCCAACGCCCAGAGAGCGTCCAGTGTGCATGGAGCCTAACCATGTTGTCTTCTCTGCTTATAGGAATGCTGCTGCTGAATGCTTTTGTGTACAAAGCTAGAAATGTTTATTACTGTGGAGGAGAGATTTCTTATTGCTTTGTTGGCTCTCTGATTCTGATTTCTGCTGCCTTTACAGTTTTTATTTTCATAGGGAGGTAGTCCGTTAGTAGAGGTATGACCAGCTTAAGATTGTGGCATGAAACTGCAGTAGTACTTTCACCACGGTGTGCTGAACTGGTGAAACGCATATGGAAATGTTATTTAACCTCTTACACACCACAGCAGCTTAATGATTTAGCTGAATGAAGCTAAGCAAGCCATAGATTATGCAATTTTCTTTCAACCACGGGTCGCTCGCAAAGATCTGAATATGGAGGGGGTGCTGATGCTTAAAGTGTGTTGAAAGCCGAAACTCTTTTTTTTTTTTTTTTTTTTTTTTTTTAAGTTTTGAATTGTGTAGGAGGATTTCTACCATGTCAGATTTGTATTTCTATCTGTGCACTCGCTGGGGTGATCTATTCTCCTAGTAAACATTGTACAGAAACTCCTAGTGAGGGATGATCCAAAATGTTGTCTCGGGAACCGGAATACTGGGGAAATATTCCAGTGAGGACAGACGTTGTGATGATAACTGTCCTTTGTGTGTGTGTTTGTGTTATTTTTTTTCTTTCACTTCCCATTGTAGCTATGGCACAGGAAGTAAACAGAAATCTTCTCTATTGCAAAATGAAAGCGCTGACAACTCTTCCCTGCTCTATCCAAAACATAAAGGAGAACTGTAGAAACAGCCTTGCTTTTCATTTTAGAACACCTGCATGGTAATAGCAATGCAAACAATAGTTATTGTTGACAATACAACTTCTCCTTTCATTTTTCGATTGCTGCCTGTCTGCTGGCCATCCCTTTCCACAGTTTCCTGCATTATTTGCATGCTTTGCTCCTTCCTTTTCCTGTTCAGAGGGCAGGCTCTGTGAATATTGCCACACAGCCGTGACTACTGTATATATCAGACTTCAAGAGAGTAAATGTATGGGGTTCTTAAAGCGGAGTTCCAACCAAAAGTGGAACTTCTGCCTTAAGTGTAAGTGACCCCCTGACATGCCACAATTGGCATGTCTGGTTATGGGGGGGGGGGCGTTTTCACAGGGTTCCAGCTCCCACTTGCTCTCCTTGTGCCGCAGAACTGGAAAGAAGTTCACCTGTTCCCCCCGACAATCTTCTGGGAAACATCACAGGTTCCAGAAGATAAACCAGCCATTCACAGCGGGGCTCGCCGCGGGGTGGAGAGGAGGAGCGATGCATCAGACGGCTGTATCGCTGGACTGTGGGACAGGTGAGTAGCCATTTATTAAAAGTCAGCAGCTACACTTTTTGTAGCTACTGACTTTTAAATGGGTGGAACTCCACTTTAAAGTGGATGTAACCCCGATTCATTTAATTTGGCACTTATATCTGCAGTGTTTTCTTATATCTCTTCAAATTACTATGTCCTGTAGTTGTCTCCTGCTCCATTCTTTGATTATCAGCCTGATAACTTCTGACAAATTCTCTATCACATGTGATAAAAGCAGCCTGAGTTTTGTGTTGGGGAGGGAGCTATAAATAGATTAGCAGAGCCCTGAATGATACAACGAACAGAGCTGAAAGTCTCTACCTATGAGAAGAGGGGGTGTGTGCCTTTCCTCCAATCAGCTGCCTTGGTTGTATGCCCAGGCTTCACCAGTGCTAAGCAGGAAGAGAAAATCTCCTAACAAGATGTGCACTTTCTAAACAGTATATAAAGATGAAGACAAAAAATATACATGTAAAACTTATATAGGGAGATTTGTTTCATCCCTGTGTATCATCTGGGGCTGTTCACTGGGTATAGGAGAGGGTTTACATCTACTTTAAAGTAACTTTACAAACTCCAAGGTTGCTCACAATAATAGCATTAGGCTGGAAATAATTGAAATTCAATGTAGAAATCTCTGATTTTACATTTTGACCATAGACTTTGAAAACATATTGGTTAGTGGCCGGCCTGACAGACACCACTACCTTCAGCGTCACATAATTGTTCACCCTACTGAGGAGATATAGAGCCAGAGCTGAGCAGGTTCTACTCACTACGAAGAATCGTTCTCTGCAGCCCAGGCATGCTTTTGTAGGCATGTTCATGAAGTGTGCTGGAAATACTTTCATTTTTTTAAACAAGTTTCAAGTTTCCAAACTTCATTTTTTCAAGTGTTACTGTGAGTACTGTGTGGCAAAACATATTTGTAATCCTGTCCAGGGCACTTAGTTAGGTCTTTTTCCTTTTAAAGCATAGCTCCACATTTTATGTTTGGGTCAAGCTTGCTAGGCATGCTGTATTAGGCTCCATGCACACTGGACGCTATCTGGGCTCTTTCAGCGTCGGGCAGGAGACGCTGCTTAGAAAACGTACTTTTGCAGCGTTTTGTAGGCGGCGTTTGTCGGCGTTTTTTGGGCGTTTTTTTTTTTCTCGTCATTGGCTTCCATTGACTGCAAAAAAAAGCCAGACACCGATAAACCAGCGTTTACCGGCGTCTGTGTTTTTTGTGGTCAGGAGAATGACTTTTGAACGCCAATTCAGGGCGTTCAGATAACAGCCCAAAAACGCCACTGCTGATAAAAGACAATAAACGACCATGTGTGCATGGACACATAGGATAAAATAAAGGGCGTTTTTGGGCTGTTAAAAAAAAAACGCCACAACGACCAAAAACAGTAGTTTTTCAGATACAGTGTGCATGGAGCCTAAGGCCTCATGTACACAGCTGCTGGTAAACAGTCCCAAAAAATGCATTCGGATGGAAGTTCAGAGGCATTTGAAACGCCAAATGCCTGTAACAGCTTGTGAACTCTGCTAAACAAGGTAACTCGTGTTTAGCAGCGTTTCATTTACAGGTGTTTTCATTTACCACCTCAATACTGGGCACTTTCACCCCCTTCCTGCCCAGGCCACTTTTCAGCTTACAGCGCTGTCACACTTTGAATGACAATTGCGTGGTCATGCAACACTGTAACCATGTGAAATTTTTATCATTTTCTTCACACAAATAGAGCTTTCTTTTGGTGGTATTTAATCACTGCTGGATTTTTTATCTTTTGCTTAAAAAAAAAAAAAAAAACCCCGAAAACGTTGAAAAAAAAGTTTGTCAGTAAATTTTGTAAGTAAATCATTTTTCTCCACTGATGTGTGCTGATGCGGCAGCACTGATGGGCACTTATTAGGTGGCACTGATGAGGTGGTAATTGTGGTCACTGATGAGGCACTAATATGCCACACTGATGGGTGGGCACTGATGGGCAGTGCTGATAGGCGGCACTAATAGCCAGCACTAACTGGCATCACTAATGGGCACTGATTGGTGGCACTGGTGGGCACTGACTGCTGGCACTAGCATGGGCATTGTTTGCTGTCACTGGTGACGCTAATGGTAATCAGGGCACTGATGATCAGGCTGCATTCACACCCGAGTGTTTTGTAGCTTGAAGCCTGAAGCTACAATATGCTGGAGAGTAAAAGAGAAAAAAAAAAAAAATCAATGATTCTCTATGGAGATGGTTCACCTCTCCACTCAAAAACGTCTGAAGCGCAAACGAGTTCTGGATGTATTTTTTTCAGGCAGATTTGGGTGTTTTTCTGCTTTTTACATTGGTGATCTTTTGACCAGTGCAAAATCCAGTGACTTTCTGCCTGAAAACGACACGCTGAGGTGTGAATGCAGTCGAAGATCCCTGATTACATCCCTAGATGTCCTCTGTGAGGAGATGCTGCTGATTGGCTCTCTGTCAGTGTGAGGAGAGGAGCACCGATTACCGGCGCCTCCTTGTTTACATGTGATTGGTCACAGCCGATCACATGGTTAAAGAGCCACGGCTCTTTACACGGATCGGGGTCGCGCCGTGTCCTGGCAACATTTGACAGTGGGCGGGCAGCAAGTGGTTGGAAAAAAAACCTCTCCTAGACTCGAACGCGGCATGTAAAATGCGGCTAAACTGCCGTTTTTAAGCGTTGGCTTCTAGCTGTCAAAAAAATCGTTCCAGAGGTAAAAAAAAGCGTCCTGTGTACATTAAGCCTAAATTGTATCTAACCTTGGCTATATACAGTATACAGCACTGTGTTCAAACAGCGGGATGGCAACGACCCATCCCACTCCTGGAACTAAATAAAGTCTGAATGCTCTTCAGCCATTCAGGGGAAACTTTATATTCTATAAATACAAAGCTTCCTCTGACCAAGGCAGAGATCGTGACTTCATCCTCCTGCCTCTCCACCTCAGGCAATCAGAGGAATCTCCCCTTCTGTATTCATACAGCTACAAAAGCCAGGGTTATATAAATACCCAAACTGTAATTGCATCTGACAGAATGCTGTCACTGTTCGGCAAACAGCTTTCTGCCCGGCTCATTTGATTCTTAAATAGACTTTTGTTGAGCCAGCTGATGGCAATAGGGCCACATGTAAGGAAAAAAAAAAACATTTGCTTGCAAATGATTGGATGATGGAGGTCAACAAAACTTTTATAAAAGTGTGGCACAGCGCTACGGATTAACTATTATATAAATAACATGTAGTGAATTCAATTTATTTCCATTTTCTGATGATGGATTGAACGTGAGATGTTCAAAGCTTGGGATATTTTTTATAACCTAACTCTGCTTTAAACTTCTCCACAACTTTATCCCTGACCTGTCTGTATTCCTTGGCCTTCATAATGCTGTTTGCGAGGAGACTTCTATCATAGAAGTCAATGCAAGCCGCCTGAGATCGCCCTGAAAATAGTGCAGGGACCATTTTTCTAAGGCGGAACGAAGCGATTTGCTCCTATTAGAACGGTCCCATTTGCACAGCATTGAGGCGAATTGTCAGGCGACTCAAGTGCCTAGTCGCGCCGCTCCGTGCCGCGCAAGTGTGAACCGGCCCTAAATTACACACTGGGAGACTCTATTTACTAGGTGACTTCTGAAGACCATTGGTTCCACTAAATTTTAGGGGTATCGGAGTAAAGGGGGCTGAATACAAATGCACGCTACACTTTTCACATATTTAAAAAACATTGAAAACCATTTTATCTTTTTTTTTCTTTCCACCTCACAATTATGTGCCACTTTGTGTTGGTCTATCACATAAATCCTAATAAAATACATTTACATTTTTGGTTGTACCGTGACAAAATGTGCAGTGTTTGCCTCTGTGGAAGGCAAAATTATCATGGGCCTGAATTTTTGCCAAAAGTTGATGCTAACTGCAACCCTTAGGCCTCATTTACACTGCTGCTGGTAAACGGACGTTTTGAGGCATTTGGGCTTTTTTTTTTTTCAGCTGCCCCTGAACTTTCCTCTGTTATCTTATCAGTACGTTTATACAGAGTCGTTTAAGGTCGTTTCCAGGCAGTTGAGTTTAAAGGCTTTTTTTGGAACGCAAAAAAATGGGTTCAGACGCATTTGAAATGCCGAACAGCTTGTAAACGCCGCTAAATGCGGTAACTTGCGTCTAGAACCATTTTGTTTACAGCCGTTTTAAAAAAAAAAAAACAAAAACGCTTCTAGACCTAAACGCAGCATGCAAAACTGCCATTTTAGACAATGGCTTCTAGCTGTCATTAGAGGGAAGGTTGATATAGCATACCGTGTAAATGGAGCCTTACCTTTCTCTAATAAAGCAAGTAACCGCTCTGTCATGATCACAGCATACTTCTAGCTGAAAGGAGAACTTGTTTCTAGAGTTTTTTTTGCCTTGCAGCAACTTAGGGTGAAATTGTGGGCAAATTTTCACAAACTTTCTGTGAAACTAGATTTGCTGTTTTTTCAGCAAAATGAAAGTTCAGCAAATTTGCCATATTAAGCTGGATATTTTTTTTTTTTTTTTTTTTTTTTTTTTCCTTTTAGACCCTTTTCACACTTTTGTGAGTTGTCCTGTGATTTGGGAGTGCAAAGTTGCATGACAAGTCGTCCCCCATTATTTCCAATTTTTTATATCTGTAAGACTTTCAAGTCCAGCCGACTTCAGTGCATTACTTTGGCCCAACTTTGATGCAGCTTGAGGTCCATAGACTTCATTGTTAAACCCTCAAAGTCGCATGCAAATCACACCTGAATAATATAGATGGGTTTTCTGTACTATTTCTTGTACGACTTTGTAATATGTTTTCATTGTGTCAAAGTTGCAACAAAGTCAGACCAAAGTCGTACTGATCCGAAATTGCAGTAAAATCGCGTCGCACAAGTGTGAAAGGGGGCCTTAGATTTACCAAAACCATATAATATGAGGTCAAACCCAAACGCTTTCAATTTGTATCAGGCAGGTCCTTGCACTACATAGTTGAAGGTAAATCTAAAGGAAATTTAACAACAAACGTATACTGTGTATCCAGCTTTGGGCTGGGTTCACATATAAGTGAGTTGGATGCGTTTTTTATCCGCATCCAATTCACATAACATGTGCGCATCTCTGGCTATCAATAGAGCACATATCTGGGAAGGCCACGGTGTGGTTTTGAAGAGTCTTGTGCATTTTTGGGTCCGGTTCAGGTTCAAATTTGGGGAAAAATTTGTACCTGAATTGGTGAACAGAAATTCACAGGGCGCCGGACCACAAACCGCACCGCAGATATGTGAACTCGGCCTTATGGGAAAGTCTCCTGCATATCCAAGACTAGCATTCTTCCTTTTAGAACTTGGATTGTAACGATTTCTACAACTAGAATGGTTGTTAAAATAAATCTAAACTCCGCATGCAAATGTTGATCATGTCTGCAGCACAGATGGCGTTGTAGTAGCAATTTGTAATGCTTAACAAACTGGCATAGGACACTGAATATTCTGAATTAATCAGGACTAGTCTATCATCTGTTATTTTCCATCATCGATCTCAAAGTATGTTGTAGACTACCGTAGTTGGAACTTCGATGGGAAATGTGGTCTCTGGTAGCCCTAATGTTATAAAACAGCAAAAGTGCAATGTAGAACGTTTGTCAATAGTCATGATGATGTGTTTTATATTTACCTAAAAACTGAGTAATTGAATTTAAAGAAAAGTTTTTCATGAAGGCAAGTAATGATTAGCACTGTAATGAGCACAGCATAGCAATCCCATGCTCCCCATGAGCAGCGCTCCTTATCTACAGACAGTGGACAAACACAGACTAAACAGAGCTACTGTAAGGTTTCTGGAGGAGGTGGAGGAGCTCTGAGAGCCGGGATTGACATGTTAGGACAGATCGTTTAGAACTAGTCTTTTGTATAATTGGATAAGGAAATTCTGGATCACTTTACAGCGTATCAGTCAAAACCATGTGAATCACGAAATGCAATGCCGGCAAGCTGGGATTTTTTTTTTTCCCCCTCTTCACACAATTGAGCATATTTTTCATGGGAAAGGGAGCTTTTGGCAGCACGTCTCCTTATGTTGAGGGTTTCCTATTTGTATAAAACTAAGCCGAGCTACAACTGATGACTGTACACATTTCTATGAGGAGCTCTGTGATGCACAAACAACCTTTTCATTGACTTATTTATTGTTTTATTAGTATTCATAAAAATATAATCGCGTGAAAAAATTAAAACAGAAAAATTGTTAACCAATAAATGCGGTGGGCATCATTCTCATATCATGTTTTGTAGGTCTCAGGCCTTTGGCACTGAATGCCCAATGGTCAAGGTGGCCTTCTATGAAAAACGGAGAATGCCGATTGTTTAATACTGGTTGGCACTGTAGAAGGAGCGATCATCCCTCCATTTTCTGAAATAAATTTTGGCTCATTGCTCCCCTTTCCAGCCCTTCTATGTCCCATCTATGAAACTGTGTGAATAGTTGGATGGTAGTAAAACTATTACCATCTAAGGCTTGGTTCACACCTATCTATGCGCGTAGCTTTGGGAATCGCAGCGATTCCTACACCTGCAGTGAAAACGCTCTGATTTGAGATAATGCTAAATGGCACCCCCCACATATGTAAAATCACAGCGCGGGTGCAGGAACTGCGTGGCAAATTTTGACCATGCGATTTCCCTGAGACACACTCTTTAAAAAAGGTGCGTGCACTTTTTTTTTTGCAGGAAACACAGGCTCTGTAGCCCACTGAAATGTATGGGCTGCTGTGCCCGTGCAAACGCGGCCCGCAGAAACACTGACCTCTGCCCCTAGGATAGGGGCCCTTTCACACTGATCAGTTTTTCAGTTAAAAAAAAAAAGTGGAAGAAAAATGCACGAAAATGTATCTATTTAAATCCTATGAACTCTTCACACTGGTCAGTGGCATTTCAGTTGGGTTTTTGGCTGCATTCACACTTCTCCACTGCAAAAAACACAATCTTCTGGGGGTTTTTTTAAACTGAAAAATTGATCAGTGTGAAAGAACCCTAAGAGTAATATACAGTATAATAAAAATAATGTATATAAACTAAATGTTTATACATGGTCTGTTAGCAAAAAGTAAGAGACTTTAAAGTGTTAGAAACCCCACAACAGTAAAATCAGTCTGTATATGCAGTAAAGCATGCTTGTTATACTCACTGTGGACCATACATGGTTAACCTTGGGCATCTGTTTGATCCTCTCCTTCTTCCACAGTCCCCAATCCATCTCCTGATAGAACGGAGCCGTGGGGGCACTATGCACCTGCTCAGTTTGCTGTGTATTTTCTAGAGAGGTGTTTTTTTTTTTTTCTTGGGAGGGTGCATGTGATCAGCACAGAGCCAATCCGCACTGTCCAGACAGAAGGTCAGGGATCATGCAGCCTCATAAGGCTGAATGAAAATTCCTCCTACGAGCTTTAACCAGGCACTGATAGAAGTCATAAGACTGCTATATATTACTAATGATATAAGGTATTTAGCAGTTTATATTTACTAAAAGAATTGCATTTTGATGTTCTCTGTACTGTGGGAGAGCAGATATAATAATTGTAGGGTCCTGGATTTAGTAACACATTAAAGCAGAGTTCCACCCAAAAGTGGAACCTCCGCCTATCTGCCCACTCTGGTGCCACATTTGGCACCTTTCAGGGGGGAGAGGATAACTGATACCTGTTTTTGACAGGTACCCTTCCCCACTTCTGGGAGACAGTGCTGCGGCACCATCCCTTGGAAATTCTGTCCCCTCCTCCTTCACCACCAGGCCAGTTAGAAAGTGTGGTGCCCTTCACGCATTCGCACAGTTGGGAACTGGCTGTGAAGCCTAAAGGCGGTTTCCCTTAGGAAGAATGGTGGCGGCAGCACCCAACAGTCGATCTGAAAATCGGCCGGGGTGCTGACATCACAGGCTCCCTGGACAGGTAAGTGCCCTAATATTAAAAGTCAGCACCTACAGTATTTGTAGCTGCTGACTTTTATTTTATTCCCCACGCGGAACACCGCTTTAATCTGCACAACCAATACGGCAAGAGCAACTTGTGGGGGGAAAAGTTGCAGGTCCCACATATCTTTCTTGTGATAAAATAACTGAGCTACCCGTGATTTGTTATAGCAATGACTTCCAGAGCACCCAGCAGAAATACAGGTGCACCATGTCCAACTTCTAACTCTAGCTGGATGTCAAAGTACTTGTGAAGCTCTATGTACTTCTGCCAGCAACAAATAACATTTAATTCTTTTTAAAGGACCAACACTCTTGCCAGCTAGACTCAAAGAAAACATGAAAGAAGGAATAGACTTGTTCATGACGGATGATGGACTATGACTTGCTTCTGATTTTAGTGTCTGGCAAGCTTGGTTTTTACAGTTAGGAATGTCCTAAAGTATGCACAGTAACATGCCATTTAATCCTGGATTCTTCAGTTTTAACTTGATGATTTTGTCTGCATGTTTCTCACGTGAGCTGAGCGGATTGGTGTCCTTTTAGTGCTAAATGCAGCGTGGAGGCTGACACTTTGTCACATGAGAACACCCAGAGAGTGTTGGACACCTGTGTTCAGCTCCACCATGCAGCTGGCGGCTTCTCAGTCAATGTGCTGCCTTTTTTCCTGTAAAAATCAAGCACATGGTCTCGTCATTGTGACATTCTAAGCTCCTCCGAGTGCAGCTGAGTCATGAGTACAGTGAGCTCAATGTCTGCTTCTACAACTTCATTTACTTGCTATATTTTAGGAATAATGAAGCTGCAACAGTGCGTCAAAGTGCGATTAATCGCACGGCTTTGTTTTTTATAATCTTCCAATGTTTTGTTCATAGAAAGCAATGAAGCCAGGAGCTGCAGACTTTTTTGATTTGCTTGAATGTTAGGTTTGTGGGAACAACAGAATTTTAGAAATCCAGCAAATTGTTACTCCTGAATTACATGGTTCTCTGCAGATTGGACAAATCTACGTACATATGTTCAGGAAAATGCAAACCGCTGAGACCTTGCTTTATTTGTAGAGAAAAGGGAGAATCTAACCAGATGCCTCTACCTGCATAAATGGACTCCCTGTTGCCAATACCCAAGAGCTGCACAGTAAATAAATATATTCTTGCTTTATTTGTACATTTTGATGACCTTGTCAAAATCCTATTTCACCTGAAAATATATGGTTTTATTTCATAAGATGGGAGTGTGGTCTGACAGGTTGATTATGCACAAGCACATTTAGGAGTCGGGGATGGTGATGTCACCCTAATATAAGAAGTGTCGCTGGAACCATTTTTGCACAACTGATATAACACCCTAATGAGCTCTTATTAAATCGCAACCTACAACAACCAGAACCCCACAACTCACACGCCCACCAGACAGTACATTATAGACACTCCAACCATCTGGAAAATATCGCAACCCTCACCTCTCAAATAGGGGCAGTAAGAATAAGAAAACGGACCACATCTACCTAACCCCGAATATTTATTCATCCCAAGAAAAGAACATGAAACAGAGAGAACCAATCTTGATTGACATTATCTCTACATACCCCCCTGAACCCAAGCGATGGGAGTCGCACCCCTACCCATTACCCTCTCCCCTATCCCCGCTCCTCCCAACACCCCCCCCCCCCCCAAACCAACGTGTTCATATATAAACGGACCCCACCTACACTACCACCGACACTTCACCCTCCATTAAGATCACTCCCCCCGACAGAAAGACCTGACAGTACTTAGAGCATAACCTTTACTACGCCACTGATATGACCATGTTCATTGACATGATAATTTCAGATTACCCAAATGACAACAGTACGAATACCAACCTCCATATGTAACATCTCTACAGAACTGATTATAGCCCTTCAATTCTGTAAACTCCTGAAATGCCTGTCTAACTTCTGCTAGATGAAGTATCTTGTACTATTATGCTGTAACCTTCTGTTATATTCTCAATAAACTTTATGGGGAAAAAAAAAAAAAGAAGTGTCTGACAAGGACCTTCATGGAAAGATTACTAAGCATTATTTAAATTAAAGCTGTAGATTTTTAAAATGTTAACTTCTGCAAATGACATTAACATGCTAACATTTTGTATGCAATCAGCATTTTGGATTTACATCTACTTAAACGCAGACCTTTATAGCAAAAAAGAAGACTGTAGCATTGCAACACTCTCTCCAATGCATACTTGTAAAAAAATCTGATCTCTTTTGGGGATTTTTAATTCACCCCACCCCCCCCGCCTCTCTTCTCACCTATGCGAGAATGGCATTGGTGCTGCTCCAACAGCCTCCTAGAATATGTGCATTGGATATCGCAAGAGTCATCGGCTTCCACACCGTTTCTAAAAAGGATCGCACAGCATTTTTACTAGAAGCCGAGGTGGTAGAATGCACAGACAGTCACAGCTCCTGATAATGTAGGAAAATAAGATGGTAGTGCAGGTAGGGTTGCCATCTCATCCCCAAATACATAATTGCATATGGAATTGGGAGAAAGGGACTTTTGAGGTGCCTAAAAAGTAAGGTAAGCAACTAATTCTCCTGAAGAAGCCACGCATTTTGGCGAAACATGTATAGAAAATGTTGTTCTTCAATGATTTTGAGTATGTCTATACACTTTAAGGTCGGAATTTATTGATTTTAAGTAAGAAGATTGTAATATCCTTTTATTGCATTGTACAAAAAAATTGGTTTATTTTATACAAATGTATTAGTTGATTACCTTTTTAGGCACCTCCAAAAGTCCCTTTCTCCCAATTCCATATGCATTTTGTACTATACGGGATGTGGTGCCTTGTTCCACTCATCTCTGGCTAATACATATTTCCCAAACACCTATTAATTACACAGGTTCTGTGGCTGATTATGGTGATAATTATACTCACTCGAAGCCCTATCTGCATTAAATTGGTTTCAGAAACTTTGTAATTCATATGTGTTCAGGTTTAAAGGGATGAGGTGGTAACCCTAAGGCTAGGTTCTCACTGAGGAACTGATCGGCTTACAGCCGGGTTCCAGTGTGTCTCCATTCACCATTTCAGGTCCGATTCAGCCCAAATTCTTGGCTGAATTCAGACCTGAAATGGACCAGAAGACGCACTGGACTCCTGTGCAATTTGCACCGGAGCCCCTGCTGAGATGTGTGAACCGGCTTCATAGAGAGCCAGTCACAATCTCCTGACATGCAAATTGGATGCTGGGAAACTCGCATCCAATTCGCACTGTTGTGAACCCAGCCTCAGTGCAGGACACAGGATGTCTCTGAAAAGTGATCCACTGTGAATCACATGTCACAGGAAGGCTAAGCAGCTGCTTCCATGCATTTAGTAGGCTACTGCCTCCCGAAAGCCTCTGTTTTTTTTTTGGTTTTTTTTCTGTCCCCAACAGCCATTTTTAATTGAAATAATACGCCACAAACCGCAAGCCAATCGTTTGACTTGGCAGTTGTGGCGCGGCTCCATGACTTGATGAGTTTGACAGCCAGTGCAGTGTAAAAGCCATATTAAATTTGCCTGCAGAATGTGTACAGGCTGTGCGGTAGGCTTTAGGTGGGAAGTCAGGGGCCATAAAATCGTTCCTCAGCTGCCTGTTTTTACTGCCCCCTGTGTGAAAGTAGCCTAAAGCTCCTGCTTGTGGTGCAGGACAGTTATCCCCATAGACACCCATAGTAGACTCCTTGCCTATAACCTTAGACCCCTTTCACACTGAAGCGCTACAAAAAGTGCCTCTAAAACGCTGGTCATTTTTTTGCGGGGCTTTTCGGGCGCTAGCGGGGCGCTTTTTTTTTTTTTTTTTTTTAAAGTCCCATTACAACGAATTTTAATCGTTTTAATTAAAACAAATTTTTGTTTGAATTTCTCACCATTAGTGGGCTGCAGCAACAGCCAATTTTCCTGCGGCAATTGAATTAGAGATATCGAGCATGTTGGAAATTTTTTGAAAAACTAATGATTTTCTAATCAATGATGGGTAGAACCGTGCGAGAAATGTAATAGAAAAAGGAATGCACATGAGTGCAAGAAAAGAAAAATTCCTGGAAAGAAAAGATTTCCTGGCCACGAAAACAGAAGGTGAAATTGAATGCTTGGTTGGTCGAATTTCGAAAATCAATGGTGGCAAAATCGGATCAAAAAAAAAACGCTCAAAATTTCTGATTTGTGAAAATATTTTTTTTTTTCGGAATTCAACCGTGTATGGGGCAGCCTAAAGTAAAGGGAGTGAATTGTCTGACTTTGCTGGATGGCACGAGTAGCCCGCTAAGTGCTTTCACTTGCCCTGGATTGATCGTTTGGATTAGTTTAACAAGGTAAAGGAAGAGCTTGGGTTAAGATTATGGGCTAAAGACCATCTTAGTAGTACTAAATCTGTGGAATGCAAAAAGCAAAGCACTCCTCCTATCTGTGCACCCTGCAATTTAGGTGACAAGATATTTGGATGTAGTAATCCCTTCAGCCATTAGCTTATTTCACCTGTGACCTTAAACCCAGCAAGTTACTACCAGCCAGCCATGCAGTGCCCTAAAGGCAAAGCCACCAGGAGAAGTACATATCCCACAATCTACTTTTCACTCTACAGTTCACTGATTACCCAATTCATAATTGATTTCAGATTTCCAAGCTTCAACACATCTACATAAATCCATTTCATTTTAAAGTACCCTTTTTTGTTTATAAAATGGGTAAAGCAACTAACATATAGTTTAGTCTTGGGGTTTGTGGATACGTTTTCAATTTTTGGTAAAATGCTCTATCCCTTGTTAGTAAAGGGAAAGTAAGTAATTTTCTCAGCATCGTTGGCAGTGCTGACAGCTTTACATTCTTGTTGACAAACTGCTGTTTTCTTAGCAAATTAAAGTTCAGTGGTGGACAACTGCCATTTTATCTTATATAGCCACAGACACAACTGCTCTTTTAGTTCTATGTTATCTACCTGAACTGATACTGTATATAAATCAGTAGACAGAGAAGTCCAATTAATACTGATTAACTGTGTTGCATGAAGCAGTCATTCAGGGGTTAGCGTTCATTTTTTTTCTTTTTTTTTTAATTTATGCAAAACTGAAGACTTTTTAAATCCGGTTGCTATTGGCAGAATAAATACACAAATCCTATCCACTAGGTTTATACATTACTTTATAAATGTAACAATCTTATATTATCCTAATATATGCTATTTAAAGGAGTTGTAAAGGCAGCAGACTTTATATTCACTTTAATGCAGTAGGGACCTAAAATAATGCAGTGCTTTATTAAAACTGAGTATATGTGCAATCTTTAATAGAAAAATTAACAATAACACTTCAATCCAGGTATGTAAAGTAGTTTGCAGTGTACCTTTTTTTTAACAGCTGTAAAACACCAGTAAATAGAACATATAATAATAGAAAAATTATTATATTATATACAACGTACCAAATGAAGGTCCCAAGTGTGCAGAAACAGCTATGTGCGTTAAATGATGAATTCCCAATCGTAAAAATGATTGCGTTATAGTCAACCATGTGATCATCTTTTTCACATGGAATCCAGTGCCACCACAAGCTTTCCCCTTCTCCACCTCGTGCAAGACAAACTGCTCACTTCAGAATTAGACCACAGGATTATAAGTGGTCTAACAGCACCTTATATATGAAATGGTTAATCATCTTCAGCAGTATTCAGAAGTGTATGAACTATGATGGCAACATAAGGGTTAACAGGTATCGCTGGCAGGGACTAAACAAATGTAAAAAAAAAAAAAAAACACAGACCACCAACAATAGTGCTCACTGCTGTAACTTTTAATGTACCATTATATCGCCATACATTGCACTCAGATACTGATACATATAATCACAAGCTTCTATTTCAGTGACCGCATCCACAGTAGTACAATTCAATGCAATTCTCAGCCAGCCTGTAATGTCAGAAGAGCCACTCCACTCTCCAGAGATCGCCAGGGAAATGTGCCAGCATGATAACAGCACTCAGCAGACTCTGCCTCTACGTGTTACGCCCATCGGGACTTCTTCCGAAGGTCTACCATTGTGTTTCATACACTACTGAATACTGCTGAAGAAGACAATCACATAGTGGACTCTCTTTGCAATAGTTATTACACTTGGGATTTCTTCATCTGGTGCACCTAGTTGTATTTGTACACTTGGGACATTTATTTGATTGTTGTATATAGAGTAATAATTTTTCCATTATTATATGTTATGTATACTGATGTTTTTTCTGTTTAATGTCACATTATACACTATTTTACATAGGATGGATTGATATGTTATTAGTATTTTTTTCTATTGAAGACTGCACATGTACACGGTTTTGATACGGCACCACTTTTTTTTTTTTTTTTAAGATCCGTTTTGGGATTGGTAGGTGTTAAACACTTTGCCTGTTGGCTTTTTCATACATAGGATTACAAGTGGGGATGCAAACGCAGTTGTCTCTTGAGTCTATAACTATATGATGCAGTGTCCATTCTCAAAAACATATTGGAAATAAAGGCTTATGAAAAATAAATGTTTGCCCCAGATACAACCAGTTTGGGGGTGCTTTTGGATCTACACCCCCATTATCCAAGACTCTGCAGGACCATCTCTGGCAGCCCTGTCATACTTTAGACACAGAGGCAGTACAGGGCTGAGGAGAGTTCTAAGCATCTCCTCGGCTCTGATATGTCATATCCCATAGCCAAGGGAAAGCTTAGGAGGTTACCCTCACTCTGGCAGGCGCTGCTGTAATTGCTAGGAAAAGTGGTGTTGCTGGGGAGGTTTTTTTTCTACCCTGGTAAGGACTTTTGCTGGGAGGGTGGTGGGGAATATATGCTGGGGGAAGCAGGTTTGCTATGGGAAGTAGCCGCTGCCTAGGGATTGATTATCAGTAAGGCCTCATGCACACTGGATGCTTTTCCAGCTGCTTCTAGGGGCGTCAAGCATCTCCTTTTTTTTTTTTCCTGTCTCTCTAAATTCCCCTGCATGTTTAGCCTATCTGTCCATTTATACATAGGCTTTTAGGAGTGTTTGGAGGCAGGAAAAAAACCCCACTGCCAGTGCACCCAGGAGCAGAGCATTTTGGCAGAAAAAAAACGCTTGCTGCTGCTAAACTCACCCGAACCCTACGCTCGTTAAGCGATTGAGCGTTACTTTATTTCAATGGCCAGACCACATTATTCTTCTGGCCAATGAAATGAATTAATGCCCAAGCTCTTGATGCCTGTAAATGCTCCTACACACTCGTAAAAGCTTTAGACACTTTTACAAGTGTCAGGCTTTTTTTTTTTTCTGCAAAAATGCTGCTGCCAGGAGGAAAGGTTTATAGGAGAGTTTACGAAACGTCCTGTGTGCATGAGGTCGAAGACAGTTAAGGCCGGTTACCTCTGCTGCGATATCAGACGTTGCATGTGGTTCGCACCACACTGTGTAAATCACATTCGATATCTGTGTAATGCAAATTCAGCCATACGGATTGTATGGCTGAATTTGCATCGCATTCGGACCAAGCTCGTGCAGGACCCTTTTTGTGGTCCGCACCAGAATTGGATTGGATTGCATGGGTGTTTGCACCGATGTGATCCGATTCCAGTCCGAATTGACAGTTCGCAGTGCAATCTGCAAACCGATCTGGGGGTGTTTATTATTAACTTTGTATCGACACTCCCAGCGGTTCGCAAAGGGCAGTGTGAACCAACTGCAGGAGACATGTGATACGGGAACCCGTACTGGATTCACAGGGTTCCCACATCACTGCAGTGTGAATCAAGCCTTATTGTATTTTATTTACCCCCTAATCCACAAAGACCTCTCTGAGTGTGGCCAAGACAATAATGCTTTCCATCGCAGGTAATCTGATCATTAGTACACAGCTTTCGAGAGCCGATCACAACAGTTCATTGGAAATTATCTGAAGGAACAAACGCAAAAAATGTTCTTGTATGATTTTCGCTCAATCAGTACAGTATTTGTCCAGAAAAAAAAAATCAGAAGAACAGGACCACGCATGCTCAGAAACTAAAGAACACAATACAAGTACATTATATCACACAAGTTGTATGAGAATTTTTGCAAGTTTAATAAAAAAAAAAAAAAAAAAACCATTATAGCTATTTTCATCATCTGCACGAGGCTCGAGAAGGAGTGTCTGTGTTGACGTTTGCCTGTGATATAGGCTAGCTTAGTTTTAATAGGTCCCAAACAGACTTTTGGATAAAGAACTGAAGGACACGATCTCCAAATGAGAACATTTGCTAGCATATAATAGTCTGATTTCCATTTTTTTTAATTGAGCTAGATTTTAGGGTGAAATGTTAGTAGAAATATACAATTGTAAATAAAAATGCAAAAGGGTAAAAAAAAATACAAAAAAAAAAAAAAAGAAATGTTACTAGTAAAGAGTTTTTGCCAGAAAATCCACGTTTCTATAGCTTGGAAGAAATGATTGTTGGGAATTTCTAACCCAGGAATGACTCCAAGAAATGACTGCTTCGCACCTCCGTTTTCTGCATGACTAGACAGAATGTCCCATCAAAGATACAATGAATTATGACAGCTTCCTTCATCAATCTTATTAAAATTTTGGCAAGTTGTAGCAGCTCTCACACGTGAAATTGCTGAATTTCTGTTTTGTTTTCCATACAAATGTGCATAATGACCTTGTTTCCTTTCTGCAAGGCTGAAACATCAGGATAGACCAGCTTTTCTCAGATGACCACTTTCTGAGCAGGAAAGGCTTTTTGTATGTTGCTTTAGCCTTTTTTGATCTTTCTAATTGTACGTTTGTCTCAATTATGTAGACCTTAGGGAAATTGTGGCAGAAACACACTCAATGAAAATCATTTGATGTGATCATAAATGAATGTGTCATGATTTCTATTTTATCATATTCCATTACAAAGGAGTACAGTCAGTTTGGTAACATGAAGGATTTGTATCCATATTCCTGCTGTATTGGGTTGGGAAAACATTTTTAATTTGTGAGAATATTGTTCTAAAAACAGAACTTTCCTTGTAGCAGATTATAGATATCTTCATACTAGTAAATAATTTTTACATGCCCAGAGTACTGCCTACTCTTAATACAGGTCACCTCTTATCCAGAACCATGTGTCCACATAGATGACACTCAAAGGGTACAGAACTTCCGAGGGACGGTTCCGTCTCCGAAAGTGGGGAAGGGGGACATGTCAAAAAGGTGCCAAATGTGGCACCGGAGGGGGTGGGGAAACTAATAAGTGGAAGTTCCACTTTTGGGTGGAACTCTGCTTTAAAGGGGTCGTAAAGGCAGAAGGTTTTTAATCTTGATGCATTCTATGCATTAAAATAAAAAACCTTCTGTGTGTAGCAGCCTCCCCGGAACCCCCTAATTACTTGCCTTCTCTCTCCAGCAATGCCCATGAGTGTTTAATCTGTCTGGAACACTCCTGATTGGCTGAGACACAGTAGTGGCGCCATTGGCTCCCACGGCTGTCAAAGTCAATCAGCCAATCAGGGGAGAGGGAGCGGATCGGATCAGGGCTCCTTGTCTGAATGGATACATGGAGCTCTGACTCTGCTTGGGTGCCCCCATATGAAGCTGCTTGCTGTGGGGGCACCCAACAGGAGGGAGGGTCCAGGAGCTGCGAAGAGGGACCAGGCAAGAGGAGGATCCTGGCTGCTCTGTGCACATCCAACTGAGGAGGGAAGTATAACATGCTTATTTATAAAAATAAAAAACAAGACTTTACAATCACTTTAAGTATGACCCTCCTAACTAAAATCAATGTTTAGAAGTTTTCCCTGGTGAGGATTACATTATCTGGCATTTTCCTTGACATGTAGTTCGATATCACTATCTGCTGGATGTGTATAAACGTTTTTCAATCTTTAATTTTCCAGCTGGCTAAAGTTCTGTGCTGATATATAAGGAATGAATTTTAGGAAACAGAAGTACCCCTTAAACCTGTCTGTAGTACCGCCTTGTTGTATACATGCCCGCTTTGAAACCCCTGGAAAGGAAAGATCTGCTGAAGAAAACTGTAGCTGACATTGCTTCAGTGCTTTCTTAAAGCGGAGGTCCGGGCTAAAAAAAAAAATTAAAAGTCAGCAGCTACACATACAGTAGCTGCTGACTTTTAATATTAGGACACTTACCTGTCCTGGAGTCCAGCGATGTCGGCACCCGCCGCCGATCTTCGGATCGGGGGACGGGTGCAGCCGCCTCCATCGCAGGTAAGGGAACCCGGACGTGTAAGCAGTACAGCTTCACGCCGGGCACCTTACCGTGCATGCGCGAGCTCTGCCGCGCTCTGCTACTGGCCAGGCGGCCAGTAGCAGAGCGAGCAGGGAGGAGGGAGCCGGGCTTCTGACGTCAGCGGCCGCGTCCGCTGGCCAGAGCTCCCGGAAGTGTGGAAAAGGACACCTGTCTAAAGACAGGTGTCCTCTTCCCCCTCCCCCCCAAAAGGTGCCAAATGTGACACCTAAGGGGGGGAGGAATGCAACCAGCGGAAGTTCCACTTTAGGGTGGAACTCCGCTTTAATCTCTTAGCAGGAAGAGATGTGCAGATCAGGAAAGTCAGTGGCAAAACCTTAACCTGTATACTTGTGTGGGGGACAGTAAAGGCACTGAAGCAAGAAGACCGACATGACAGCAAGGACATAGGTGGTTAATACAAATATTCTTTAAGGGCCGGTTCACACTGCTGCGATACTCGGACCATGCGAATCCACTGCGAGTTCCCGCATCGCATTTCTCCCGGTGGCAGTTCACACTGCCTTATGTGAACTGCGGGGAGTGTCAATGCAAAGCTAATGACACTCCCAAATCAGTTTGCATATCGCACTGCGAACTGCTTACTCGCACAGGAATCGGATTGCATGGGTGTGAACGCCCATGCATTCTGATTCTGCTGCGGACCAAAAAAAGGGTCCTGTGTGAGTTTGTTCCGAATGCGATGCAATTTCAGCCACACCTGGCTGAAATCGCATTGCATAGAGTTTGCATGTGATTCACACTTCAGTGCGGTGCGAATCACATCCGATCTCTGGGAATGCACCAGTGTGAACCGGCCCTTAAACCACCCAGTGGGTAAAGAATTGAACTACCTTCCATTAACCACTTGCTGACCGCCAACCACAGGTTGACGGCGACAAGGTGGTTTATCGCAAATCGCCGCCATATGACGGCGGCTGCGATAACGCGCACTGTGAGCGCGTGCCGCTGGAGGCGGGCCTGCACGCTCACTGTGTTCGGGGAGGGCCAGGGAGCTGGTGCGGCGGCTTCGATTGCCGCCGGCTACACGCGATGGCCCCCCCGGAGTGAAAGAACGGAGGTCCGTGTATGTAAACACGGACCTCCGTTCTGTGAAGGGGGAAGGGCTGTGATCACAGCCTTCCTGTATATGGAGGCTGTGACCACTTCCCTTCCCCAGCTAGGGCAGTCCCCCCACAGTTAGAACACGCCCAGGGAACACTGTTAACCCTTAGAGCGCCCCCTGCAGGTTAACCCCTTCACTGCCAATGGCATTTACACAGTAATCAGTGCATTTTTATAGCACTGATTGCTGTATAAATGCCAATGGCCCCAAAAAAGTGTCAAAATGATCCGACATGTCCGCTGAAATATCGCAGTACCGCTAAAAATCGCAGATCGCCGCCATTACTAATAAAAAAATAAATAAAAACCCCAAAAATGAATTCTCATCATCCGTAAACGTGGCCACTTTTGCGCAAACCAATCAATAAACGCCGATTGCGATTTTTTTTTTCTTTTTTATCACAAATATGAGGAAGAATATAAATCGGCCAAAAACAGATGAAAAAAAAAATTTTTATATTTTTTTTTTTTGGATTTGTATTGTAGCAAAAAGTAAGAAATTTGGGTTTTTTTGCAAAATTGTCGCTCTTCTTTTGTTTATAGCGGCGATCAGAAATGACGCAGAGGTGATCAAATACCACCAAAAGAAAGCTCTGTTTGTGGGAAAAAAGGGACGCAAATTTAGTTTGGGTACAACGTTGCACGATCGTGCAATTTTCAGTTAAAGCGACACAGCGCCGAATTGCAAAAAGGGCTCTGGTCCTAAAGCTGAAAATCCTTCCGGGGCTGAAGTGGTTAAAGTAGAATTCCGGGATATAACTAATCTTAAAACTGCTCCCACCCCTCTTCTAACACCTATACATCTACCCAGTGGAAGAAAGACACATATACTTACCTATTCTAAGACTGCTCTGGTCCTCTAACATGAGCTCCTGTGTGTCCGCCAATGTTTGGGGGCGAGAGAGCGCACTTGACAACACCTGGAATGCTTGAGCGACATGGGTCACCTGTTGTTGGCGCTCCCTCCTCTTCCCTGGCGTAGCTACCAGCTGACAGATGGGAGCTGATCACGTGACTGGTCTGGAGCAACTGAAATATAGTCAAGTATAAGCATCTTTCTTCCACAGGGTAGTTAGTATAGGTGTTTAGGAGGGGGGAAGGAGTAGTCTTTAGATTTGTCATATTCAGGAGTGCTACTTTAACACATATGAGCAATTTGAAGCATGTTTTCAGCGCTTCAAGCTCACCAGCGGACTTCCATATTATTCTATTTTACCTGTTCACATTGGAGGAATGTGCTGTTGCTCAAACCGTAGAAAAAGTAGAAGACCTCCTGTGGGGCATAATTCTAGATTTTTGTTCTTGTCTCCTTTTTGCCTCCTTCCCTTACTAACCAGCTTTCCATCAAAAATACTTAAGTCTGAAAGATGTGCAAAAAACAAAACAATAAAGAAACACTACAAAAACACATAAATTATACTAATTTGTGAATGCAGGCTAAAAATGGCATCTGCCTGGAAGTTCCCACTACTTTTGGATACATTTGTTTGCAAATGTTTTAGTGAGCATTGTTTAAAATCTTTCTTTTTTAAGCCTATTACACACCACAATCCTTTTTTTTTTGTTCAACCCAGCTGCTTGAATGAAAACAAACCTCAGAGCTTAGGTCGAAGCCACTGTACCAACAACCCAATGTTAGTACAGCGATCTCCCCTGCTGTGCTATTGTTTTCTGACAGAGGGACCCCCATCCCACCAGAATGCTCCAGTCAATGGCTGAGAGCGCTGATCAGCAGACCATTTTTGGTTAGCCTTCGACAGAAGATGACCAAGCTGCCATTCACACTGGCAAAATGTCAGACGGTTTCTATTGAACAGACCAACATTTGGCCCATGTACACTAGGCTTTAGTGTTCCAAATAAGTACTTTGTAACGTGAACCAATGTAAAAATGTAGGTGCCACTCAGGCTCCAAAGGGTCCCAGTCCATCACCAACTGCTGGGAGTGCCAGCTGGGAGCAGAGCTCGTCTCGGCTCCGAATGTCAACATGTAGTGAAGAGAATATCCCTTGAGCCGCAAATCGCTGCAAATCCGCTGTGAAAGAGTATGAGGCAGTCTCAGCCTAACTAAGGTCAATGTTAGGGATCCCCATGACTAAGCTCCGGGGGGTGGAGTAAAATTCCTTGAGGACGTGGCCTGACCGGAGCACAGGCTGAGAATGCCACATACTCTTTCTTAGTGGGTTTGCAGCGATGTGTTGCTCAAGGGATATTTTCTTCACTACAAGTAGTTTGTAATGGTTATGGAAGGTAGAGGTCACATAAACCTAAACTGAGTTTCTACTCGGGTGATTTAATAACAGATGGCCAAACCTAAATGATGACAAAAACTACCTTCATAGAATTCCATTTGTTCATTTCCAGCCTTCTCATTCAATTTTCTTTGTCACTACTGTTCAAATTGAACATTGATTTTATCCTACTAATCATTAGAAATTCGAACCTTCCCGATAACATTTATTTTCTGTTACTGTTGGAGAGTTCCCCATACTTTGTGTTTTTTTTTAATAAAGATAAGACTCTGTCCAAGGTTTATAATTAGGACCCCTTTCACACTTGTGCGAGTTGTCCTGCGATTTGGGACTGCAAAGTCCCATGACAAGTTGTTCCCCATTATTTCCAATGAGTACCATTCATATCTGTACAACTTTCAAGTTGTGTTGACTT
>BLSH010440386.1:795497-801284 GCA_018402905.1 Glandirana rugosa
GAGAAATAGAGATATGGATATTGATATTAATAAAACTGGAGAGTGCAAAATGTGGTGCAGCTTTGCATGGGAGCCAATCGGCTTCTAACTTTAGATTGCACAGTGAAGCTTTGACAATAAAACCCGGAAGCTGATTGGCTACCATGCCCAGTTGCACCAGATGTTGCACTCTGGTTTTAATAAATCAACCTCATAGCGTTCATAGGACAGGAAGGCACAGACTGCAATGAAAAGATTCACTTTCAACACTCTGCCAAAATGTGTTTGTTTGCCTCCGTGTTGAAGAGATTCCTCGTAAATTTCCATTTTTGCAAGAACTGAGAAGAAGCATTTCTAAGACTCGGGGGGCGATCCGACTTCAGGCATGGCTTCATAGGCGACTTCAGCGCAACTTACGGTGCAACCTGAAGCAACCTCCATGTCAGGCGACTTTGCCTGAGCCAATCAGAGAAGGGAGGGGGTTGCCTGGGTTTTTCACTGAGTAAATTATTTTCTTTTTCCTGTAAAGTCGCTTTAATATACATGGGGATCCGACTTGGAGGTGACTTCCATTGAATTCTATGGGTACAAGTCACCTGGAAGTCGTACAGGAACCTTTTCTGAAGTCAGAGCGACTTCAGTAGTGTAAATTTAAGACCGCTCCCATTCACTTCAATGGGATTTCTTATGTCAAGTGACTTGGGCAACACAAGTCGGATCCCAAGTCGCTGTAGTGTGAACCGGCTCTAATAGGGGGGCCCTGACAGCAATAAAAACATGGCAGAGGCTCCATCTCCTTTCTGCTCTATTGCTCGCAATTTACTTTTAATTAAATTTCTAAACTTCGAGGCAATGGAAAAGCTTTTGTTTAGAGTTGAGTTCTTGAATTTGAAGTTGATGATTACTAGCAAGAGGCATGTTCCGGGTGTTGGGGTTGGCTCTCAGTCTACCTGATGGAGAGTACTGATATCCAGTAAGCAATTTGTCTTTGTGTTAGAGAGGACCTGGCACTGCATAGACCTTTTCTTCATTTCTCAAGTGCCATTCTTTGTCGCGAAACATTAAACTGTGACTTGAATGCATTATTACCTCACCTTCCATATGAGCACACAAGCCACTCCTTCAACGTTCATACAATCATTTCTAAAGCTCACGATTCAACAAAGCTGCAGAATAAACAATGGTTCTCATGGTGCAACGGCCTATTCTGTGTAAGATTAGAATGTTGTGATACTCTTTTGTATGGCATTAATACTGCACATCCTCCAGTGCTCTGCAAAGCAAGAGATTAATGTTAAATGTGAATATGGTCTGTTGTGTCTGCGACTCCTAAGTCCTAAGTAATGTAAGAAATGTCACTATGGGGTAATTCTAGCTAAAACGCATATAGGTCTGCATCTAGCTGATACTGTGGTATTACAGCCATTGACTGATACAAGACTTAGATGTGCCTCTAAAGAAATGTGATGCTTAAAGTACACCTGCGGTTTGGTAGAAAGAAAATGAATACCAAGACCTCATGCAAACAGGATGTTTTGCCAACTCTCCTAGAAGCCTTTCCTCATGACAGCAGGATTTTGTCAGAAAAACGTAAAATTGTGTAGCGTGTTTATAGGCATCAAGCGCTTGGGTGTTAATTAATTTAATTGGCCAGGATAACCATTTATTCTGGCCATTGAAATGAATTAACGCATAAGTGTTAAATGTACCTAGCTACGCATTTTGAAGCATCAAGTGCTTTTTTCTGCCAAAATTTTGCTGCTTCTGGAGGCACTGGCAGTGGCTTTTTTTTTGTCCTGCCTCTAAACTCCAAGGTTGGGTTCACACCTATGCTAATTCGCAGGACACTTGAAAAGACATTGTTTTCAATGTGTCCAGTTCACATAGGTGCGGTGCATTGCAGTCGGCATTGCACAGAAAACGTGTGCGTTTTCTGTGCAGTGCGAATTCCCAGCCCATTATGTTCAATGGGAAAGCATCTGACTCATAGATGTGTTCCGCATTAAACCAGGGTTCTTTCCCCCTCTTCACTGCACCTCCCCCCTCCCCTCCCTGGCCAACTGATCCGCAGTGAGAACAGACAGGTGCCGCTGAATAGCTGTGCCTGTCCTTCTCAGCGACAAGTCTGGAATTCGCACCGGACTGGTGTGAATCCAGCCTTAAAGCCTGTGTGTGCATGGACACATAGGCAAACATGCAGGGGCATTTGAAGGCAGGGCAAACAAAAATACCAGATGCCCCTAGGAGCAGATGAAGAAAATTCCTAAGGCTGCATTCCCACCTGAGCGTGGTGTCTGAGTGTTTTGGGGCTTTTTTATGCACGTGACTTTGACACGTTGTTAGCTTTTTTGAGCTTCATCTGTGAGCTGTTGGCTATCATCTGTTGAATCATTTTGTTGCTAGGTTTTTTTTAGCTTTTCTGTCAGCTTTTATTTCTTTTTTTGTTTAATTATTATTATTATTTATTTATTTATTTATTTTTTTCTATTAGGGTAAGGGGTTAGAGTTAGGTTAGGATTATTGATTTCATTTTTTTGGTAGGATGTTAATCCTACTACTACTATAATAAATAAATAAAGATATTAATAAATACGATAAATGAATGTATGTAATAATAAATAATAAACCCCTAACCTTAACCCTGAACCCTTAAAAAAATATAAATAACTGAACACCCGAACACAATATAGATAAATAATTATTAATAATAATGATCGGCTGCCATACACATGGGTCGAACTTCGGCTGATGTCATCCGACATTTGGCCCGTGTGTACTAGGCTTAAGAGTAGCCTGTACTTTGTTCAATTAAATTATTGGATAAAGGCTTTGGTGTATTTTAGCATTGTAAATTCAAGTCATGCTTCCCATGCCATCAGGCCAACCCGTTAAAGTTTACCATGGCAACTCTAAGAAGTTTAGGTTGTGGGAGTAGTTAATAATCTATAATGCTGAATTGTGATTGTCTAGCTTCAAAGGGTTGTTAAGGATCGGATATTTTTAAAGAAAAATAACAAAGGTTATACTTGTTCTGTGCACAGAGCAGCCCTGATCCTCCTGTTCTGGGGTGCCCCGCCGGTGCTCCTGGCTCCTCCCCTTCGTGTGCCCCCACAGAAGGCCACTTTCCCTGGGAGCACCTGTGCGAGCGCACTCCCGGGTCCTGCTGCGTCCATTGACACAAACGGCAGGACTCGGCCCTACCTCCTGCTCCTGTGTCACTGGATTTGATTGACAGCAGCGGAAGCCAATGGCTCCTGCTGCTGTCAATCTGTCCAATGAGATGGGAACCAGCGGCTGGAGCCACTGAGCTCATGCTTGTTGCTGGAACGAATGGGCTCAGGTAAGAAAAAGGAGTCTGGGGGGGGGGGCGCAGCAGCAGAGAAGGTACTTCAAAGTGAAAAACTTTGAGACTTTACAATCCCTTTCAGGGTTAAGTTCACCTTTTCACAGAAAATGAATAGGGGAGTTAACATTCTACACCTTCTGGCTGAACGAAAAAAAAAAAGATCAATGTGTGGGCTGCCTTGGGCCAGCCATAGATGGAGCTGATTTCTTTCCTGCAATCACGGGTTGCAGGAAAGAAAATAGCTCTATTTCCCCCAGTCAGTGTTGATGGGGAAATCCTCCCATGGAGCCATTGTGTTCTCTTGGTGGGAGAAGCCATCCCCACCGGGAGGGAGAACACAGTGAGTATTGCTAGTGGCTGTAGCAGCCACCAACAGTAATCGCATGTAAAATCCAACAGGCTGCTTGTACCCAAGTTGATTGATGAAATTTGGTACAATCAGCCTACCCATACATGGTTCGAATCTCAGCCGGTTTAGTAGGAATTCCAACGGTCTATGGCCGGCTTTAGTTCCACACTGTGCCATGTTAATCTACATGAAAAAATCCGATATGGTAATGAGGTTTGTGTCTGATGACTCACATTGGTGTGAAGGAAGAGGATTTAGTTTCGTATGCTCAAATAAAAGAAGTCAGCTTTTCTGTGTATTAATGAGTAATGTTTAAGCTAGGTTTGTTTAGTGAGATAACACTTTCATTTCACTCTATACTGCTGTTCCCTATCTAAACAAATCTGTTGACTCTACTGGCATGAGAAAATACCTCACCCACTTCACTTTTGTGCAAATGGAAATTCTTAATAAATTACTACATAAAGACCTATGGCTTACACTCTGCAGATATGTTTACCTCCGAGTATCTTAAAGTGCACTAAACTCATTTTAACTTGGCAGTCATTAAGCAACCGCGTAGACTGCACTGCCTGATCTCATGCACACAGGGCGTTTTTACAGCTGCTGTTAGGGGCATCTGGCATTTTTTTTTTTTTTTAACTGCCTCTAAAAGCCACTGCATGTTAGTCTATGTGTTCATGCACACACAAACTGTCAGAGGCGTTTAGGGGCAGTAGAAAAAAACAGCCTGTGCGTACAGGAGCAGAGGCTGTTGAGCTGTAAAAACGGGAGGCGCCCAAAAACGCCCCTAAACGCTGTAACAAGCTGTTAGCCGCGTTTGGCGTTTTTGCATTATAAACGCTATTTAAAGTGGAGGTCCACCCTAAAATGGATGACCCCCAACATGCAAACATTGGCATGCCTTTTTTTGGGGGGTGACCAGGGACCCTGTTTTCACAGGGTCCCAGGTCCACTTCCTCCCCTGGCGCTGCGGCTCAGGGAAAGAAGTCCACCCCCCCCCCCCCCCCCCGGCAATCTTCTGGGACAGGTCTCATAAGGTACGCCGGCCAGTCCCAAGGTGCAGTGCGTGCCCGGCTTCAAAGCCGGGTGCCAACACTTATGATGCTGGCGCCGCCGAGGGGAGGGGGCGATGAGCGAGCCCTCGGGCAACCGCATAGCTGGAGCGAGGGACAGGTGAGTCAGCAGCTACACTTTTTGTAGGTGCTGACTCTTCCATGGATGGAACTCCGCTTTTAAATGCAGATAACAGCTTGTTTTTACCACTGCTTTTTCCTGGCAGCAGCGCTGGCGTTTTTTAAAGTCCTGTGTGCATGAGGCCATAGATACGGAAAGTTACTAGAATTAGAAACTACAAAGTTGCATATACAGTACAATGTAAAGCAAGCAAAATTGTGAAAAGTCATGGGAGACTCCCCTCTCAATGCATACTAACTGAAAATACAATTCAAATCACTTATGTGGAGCAGAATACGGTCTGAACTTGTATTGCTTCTTATTTGGGATAAGCACAGCAATGCAGTCCTCTATGGGCTTAGTAGTTTGTACTTCTACTTTGCAGCACCAGGGTTGTCCGGTTCAGGGCACTACCTGCATGGAGCTTGCAAGTTCTCCCTGTGACTGTGCGGGTTTCCTCTGGGTACTCCGGTTTTTTCCCACACTCTAAAGACATTCTGGTAGGGCAGTGGTTCTCAACTCCGGTCCTTGGGACCCACCAACAGGCCAGATTTTAAGTATTACCTTGGGGAGATGCAGACTAGAATACTGCAATCACTGAGCAGCAAATGACCTCAACTCTTGGTGACGGGATGGTCTTACAGAAATCTCACACCCTTTTTTGGCCTCATGGGTCTCCTTTGGGCGTGTCAGTGTCCCTCTTGAACGTTCGAGGTACGTCCATCACGGGACTTGGCCTGTTGGGACCACGACGTTTCATCTTCATGTTTGATGATTCGGGTATCTCCTGACGTAACGACACGAATAGGGTTTATTCTTCGTTATGTTCAAGTCTGGCATAAGACGAGGTGTATTCACTAAACTTAACATAAAAGTCAATCATACGTAACTCTCCCCTCAGAGGGTACTGAAAAGTGTTAAAACGAACGAAATGTAA
>BLSH010440386.1:812151-819651 GCA_018402905.1 Glandirana rugosa
TAGCGGCCTTTCAAACACTTTTTTTTTGGAAAAAAGACACTTTCATGAATTAAAAGAAAAACAAAACACTAAAGGTAGCCCAATTTTTTTGTATAATGTGAAAGATGATGTAATGCCATGTAAATAGATACCTAACATGTAACGCTTTAAAATTGCGTCTGCACGTGGAGTGGCGGCAAACTACGGTGCTTAAAATTCTCCATAGGCGACGCTTTAAATGCCTTTATAGGTTACCAGTTTAGAGTTGCACAGGAGGTCTGGTGCTAGAATTATTGCTCTCACTATGATGTCTGCGTGTGGTGTGATCACCATTTACATATGCATGCAGGAGTAACACATGCATTCACATTTGCGCATAAGCACGGTGGGACGGGGGCGTTTTAAGTTTTTTACTTTTTCTTTTTTTTTTTGTACTAACTATATTATTATCACAAGTGATGAACAACATACCATCCCTTGTGACAGCATGGGCCGTGACAGGTCCTCTCTATGGAGAGATTTTGGGTCTATTAGACCCCATATCTATCCTCTGGCCTCCCATGCAGCTGATCAGACACAGATCGGTCTGTTCAGCTGCTCTCCTGGCCACTGGTGGCTAAGTAAACTAAGGGGCGGGACCGGAAGTGACAAACTACTCGTTGCTCCTGGTTTCCGGGGTTACAGAAAGAGGGGAACAATGTCAGTTCCTCTCTCTCTATACAGGGCAGCCATTGCTGCTGGCTGCATCGCTTCCGGGCACCGCAATTGGACAGGAGAACCCAGGAGACGTGGCAGCTGGAGGGTGTGGGACATTCCTATTTCAAGTGTTTATGAAATCTGCTGTCTTCACGTCATTTAGAGTGCAATGCAATGACACATAACAGCCAATTTGACATAACTTTGCAACTGATAAGACTGGAGTTAACTGAATACTGACTAAATGGTTGACTTGGGTAGGTACATCCTGTATGCAGTCATGGGGGTTGATTTTTTTTAAAACTGGAGAGTGCAAAATCTGATGCAGCTGTGCATAGAAACCAATTGGCTTCCAGGTTTTATTGTCAAAGCGTAACTAAACAAGCTGAAGTTAGAAGCTGATTGGCTACTATGCGGAGCTGCACCCGATTTTGCACACTCCAGTTTTAGTAAATCAACCCCCATGCATATGTTGCTGCTTTATTATATATGTTTGTATACATTTTTAATTGCTTCTGTATTTTAGATCTATGATCAGTAGTTTGTGGTGCGTATATGTGTGTATCTCTACAGTAACATATATTTACTCTACAGTATTTATTTAAACAATCAGTCCTCCCAAAGCTGATTTTAGTATTTGGTGGAGCTTATGTGCCGGGTTTTTGTATGTTTTGGATATTTTAACAGAAGATCTCCCTGCCATGATTCTCAACTGTGTTCCTTACCACCTTGGCAGTTGGTGGTGTTTGCATTTTCCAGAGCTTGTTAATCCAATATATGTAATGTAAAATAAATGGAACATGGAGAGTGGTATCTCCTCAAAGGCCACAGCAGGTGTAAAGACCCAAGAACTCAAAGTAGAAGTCCAACTTTACCATGACTGTAAATCATTGGTTTGGATCAGACTGGCCCAAATAAATGGTGTCCTTTTACCTAGCTATGCATGCTCTGTGCACTATAATATATTGCTTTATCATTCCCTACATATAGTATGCAGCGTTGTGTTCAGCAGCAGTATGGGAGACTTAGGTCTGTTGCTGGAACTAAATATAGTTGGCCTTAATGTGTCTCTGCAATTCAGAAGACCTGTCTTTGTATCATTGAATACAGGGCTTCCTCTGATTGGCCGAGGTGGAAATCTAACATCCACCCAACTCCTGCACCTCAGCCAATCAGATGAAGCCTTGTATTCAATGATAAAAATACAAGGCTTTTCCTGAGTGGAGGAGATGCCTTCAGGCTTACTATTTAGTTATGGCAGAAGACGTGAATCCACCGCAGAAATGCTGCTGCTGAAACACAGCTTCACACATTCTGTATAGCGAACGCTACAACAGAATATTACAGCAAACAGTTATGTAAAGGAAATGGTTTGTTTGAGCCAACATTGCCCAAACTAACTAACTTTATTCATAAGAAAGCTGGAACTCACATAAGGACTGCACCAAGGGAAATAGGTGGTTGAAGGTCCCGTTCATATGAGCATGCACCTGTATGAAGGAGGACACCAAATATCTTTTTAGCTGTCTTTAAGGGTGCCATTCTGAGCACCACTTTAAGGGGCACATTCTTCCTATCGACCACCAATATATGGGGCATTGTTCCTATTGAGCCCTGATAAATTGGTTTTAGTAAGGGTTCCTCGAGACATGAAAATTATTTTTGGGGTTCCTCTAGGGTTGGAAGGTTGAGAAATCCTGCGTTAGATAGTTCTGCAGCACTTGTGTGCTTGTTTGAGTGCAGTCCTATAATAGCCATGAGATCAATAGTCTTCTCATGAGCAGCTTTATTTAAGTCACTTTAAGGCTAATTCTTCATAAGCAAAAACTGCAGCTCTGTCATGCTTGCTGTTACAAAGGCAGTGCAAAGAACAGCCTTTCATAACAACCACTTGGATTTAATGTTTCATTATTTTATAGTAGTCAGAATAAAAGAAGACTGTGGTTGCTTGGGGTTAGTGCATCTTCTTTTGAGAAAAGGAAACCATTAGGCTACTTTCACATTGCGGCGTTTGAAAAACATCAAGCGTTATTACCGCATTTTTGCCGCATTTTTCCCGCGTTGGCGCTATAATTAGCGCTAACGCCCAGGCGTTTTTCAAGCTCTTTTGAAGCGCTAGCATTAAATAAATAGCACATCCCCCTACATTACATCCTGTTTACTTCCTGGTATTTTGACCTTTCCACAACCTCTGGGCGTTTTGTTTTGCTGGCGCTTTTAAAGCACTTTTAAAGCGTTTTACATTAATTTCAATGTTTATGGGCATTTTTAATGCACTATTTTTTGCGCTCAGAATAAGCACAAAAAATCATGCTTGCAGGACTTTTTTAAACGCGGCAAGTGTGAATAGGTACATTGGAATTAATGGGCAGTGTTTTAAAAGCGTTTTGGAAGCGCTATTTTTAGCACAAAAACGCTAGGAAAGCACCTCAGTGTGAAAGGGGCCTTAATGATCTCAGAGGAATTACAACACCATTTCGAATGATTTATTGTTAACTTACAAAGCCTATATACGTTAATGAGAAAAATAAACCCAGTTGGGGTTTACTTCTTCTATATTCCCCTGCAAAGTAGATGCATAATGGGCTACTATGCATCACATTGTAGCCCATTATTTGTCATTTACCTGCAAACGAAGCCTGCAATGTCCCCTATGCTGGCAGAGTCCATCTTCTGCCCCTCTTCCTTCCGGGGCCATGATCTCCGGCGCTGTGACTGGCTGCAGTTGTGTGACGTCACTCCCGCGCATGCATGCAGGAGCTGCCAGTCACGGCACGATCGCAGTGAAGAAACCGCACGGAGGCCATTTCTTCACTGCGCATGTGCCGAAATTACATCGGCACATTTAGGAAACTGTATATCTCCTAAACTGTGCAGGTTTGGGAGATATGCAGGGCACCTACAGGTAGCCTTATTCTAGGCTTACCTGTAGGTTAAAGTGATTGTCACAGGTTGACAACCACTTTAAAGTGGTTGTAAAGGCAAAAAGGTTGTTTTACCTAATGCATTCAGGTTAAAAGAAAACTTTACCTGTCTGTGCATCTCCCCCACACAAACATGAAATGACTTATCTGGGGGTGTTGCTAGCACTAACTGTGTACAGAAGGCTTCCAGGTGGCCATATTGCACTGAATGTTACAGAAAATCACAGCGCCGCAGATTGAAATGGAAAGATAATTTTAATAACATTAAATTACAGTATGACTTGTGTCACAATTGTATATTCTTTATTATATTTTGTAATTTATATATATATATATATATATATATATATATATATATATATATATAATTTTTTTTTTTTTGCAGTGTTTTTTTTTTCCCCACGAAGGTGGAGTCACATTTTAGGCACCCTATCAAGTATTATTTTTGGTGATTATTTGTAAATGTTTTCACAGAAGGTTCACACGGTTTTCACCCATGATTTACACGTTTTCTAATGCAATAATTAAAAAAAAAAAAAAAAGTGTGACTCCTGGATGAATGTTGATGAATCTTGTGTGAAAACCTTATAAATAGACCTCTTAAATTGGTGAGGTTGCACTTCATCATTGTTTTTTAGCAGACCTCTTATATGTATTGTTCTCTATCTCCTCCCACTATTTAATTGGTATGCATGGTGTGTCATGTGCAATTGTTAAACCACCACTAAGATTAAAGTTGGCCTTAAAAGTAGTCTGAACAGGATCCCTTTTATAAAAGAGGTGCTAATCTCACTATAAATAGCACTTTACAAAAGGACACCAGTTGTGTTCCAAACGCTTCAGCTTTCTCACCAAGAGTTCAAGTATTAGACGTTACACACTTTCTTTACCACAATAAAACTAAAATAGATAATTGCTTTTCTTTATTTTATTACTCAACGTTCCTCATTACCTATTGTGGAAGTCGAGGTGCTCAAAAATGAATTGGGGTTTCTTAATTGTGTGTAATAATGGAGTCATTTAATTGTCCTCCATAGTGACCTTTCAGCTATGGATCGTGTTACTGGGCATGGCAAACCTACAGAAATGCCTTATGGATAGTCTGATATTTTCATTGTTTAGTTCTTGTTTTCAGACTCCTAATTACACTGACGTTCATGTTGGCTGAACTACCAGCCTGCATTTTTGTGTATGGGTTATATTACAGGTTGTTTGTTGGCAGGCTGAGAAATTAACTTCAGCTTATGTTTAAATAAAAAAACCCTACATGGAACATGCAAACAAATATTTAGATTGAAACATGGCTTGGGTACCACCCAAGTGTTGATGGGTGCAAGGAGATGGTTTAGATGAGTACTGTGTGCAGTGTGTATACCACATTCCCAGCTGCCACTTTAAAAACCACGTCATCCTGTAAAAGTGTATGTGAACCCGTACCTTGTTCAATTCAGTTTAAAATAGAAGTGTGTATGTATATGTGTGTGTGTGTGTGTGTGTGTGTGTGTGTGTGTGTGTGTGTATATATATATACACACACACACACACACATAATGCATTATTTAAAGCGGAGGTCTGCCCGCCCCTTTTTAAAAATTAAGTCATCAGCTACACATACTGTAGCTGCTGACTTTTAACATTAGGACACTTACCTGTCCTGGAGTCCAGCGATGTCTGCACCACACAGGGTGCTGCCGTCCCCGCCATTGCCGGTAAGGGAACCCCACAGTGTGGCCTTTCGGCTTCACGGCAAGGTCCTTACTGCGCATGCATGAAGCACGCTGCGCTCTCCCACTGACCCGGCAGAAGAGGAGGGGGACCGAGCTGCTGACGTACTTTGCCGCGGCCTGGTCTCCCCGAAGTGGGGACAGGGTACCTGTCAAAGAAAGCAAATGTGGCACCGGAGGTGGGGAGGAATCAAAAAAGCAGAAGTTCCATTTTTGGGTGGAACTCAGTTTTAAGCATTTCTGTACAATTTCCAAACTCATTAAAGCGGAGTTCCACCCAAAAGTGACCCCCCGACATGCCATAATTGGTATGTCATTTTTTTGGGGGGGGGGGGGGACCGTGGACCCAGCTCCACTTCCTCCCCTGGCACCGAGGAGCCGGAAGGAAGTTCACCAACCCCCCCGGCAATCATCTGGGACACGTCACAGGTCCCAGAAGATGTGCCGAGCCATTGAAGCCAAATCCGGGTGCCCATACCTTTGATGCCGTCACCGCTGAGGGGAGGGGGAGACGAGTGGGCGGCCGCATCGCTGGAATGAGGGATAGGTGAGTGCCTGATTGTTAAAGGTTTTAACAGGGTGGAACTCCGCTTTAAATACTCCTGCAGTAAAAATCTAATAACATGTTATTATTTATGGTATTAAGGTTTGAACAAACTACACAGACACAGATTTAGGTGTTCTATAACATCTTTATACGTAAAGTCCCCCCCCACCCCACATTTTGTTCATTGCCACAAACTGGAATTTTTTCCATCATAGTTTTCGTCAATTGATGAAAATTTGGAGTAATTTTCGTTTAGTTTTCGGCACTGGAAACATGGCAGCAATGGAAATTAAGATAAATATTTTTATTAATGAAATTGACACTGCTGTTAAATCCTTTAGCAACGTAATCCTGGAGTCAAGTGTAAAGTAAAGAGTTATGTAAAAATATAAGCTCCTGTATTTCCTATTGTGATTATGGAATTGATCCTTTGGGTAATTGTGTTCAATACTTTTATTTCTCGGCCTCGTTACCCTAATCAAACTACATTTTCATGGAATGTACACTTTCTAAAAGCTGCATGTGCCCGTACACGGTTTCCTGCTAGCATTATAATCCAAATATTGTTGCCTCCACAGTCGCAGTAACCACAGTGTTGCTCTATGTCTACTATGTACGTCCCGAGGCCATGTAATAAGGAAGGCACCATATGCAGAAATCAAACCAGACTGTTTACTTTTCATAACAGAGTAATGACAGCTTTTTCTGGACCAACTACTGATGGCTTTTCCACTAATCCACAAATATGGTTTTAAAGGCAATTAGGCATTCATTTAGGTCTGGTTCACACCAATGGGTTTTTGGTGCTTCTTGCTGAAACGCACTACAGCTCATTTAACATGGTTTCCTATGGGACACGTGTACATCTATGCTTTTTTTCAGCCACTGCATTTTTGGAAAGGGCCAGGGACTTTTTTTAAATGCAAAACAATGCTTTTTTGGTTTAATAGACTTCAATGGAGAAGCTGCAGAACAGCATGTAGTGCATTTTTGCAGTGATTTTACAGTGATTTGCGTTGCGAATATTGAACTCGTCTTGTTAGCCTCTTGTAATCCCCTAAGCACCGCAGTACTAGAAGCCAGACCGTGACAATCCTGATTGGAGATTGATTGTCCAGTCAAGAGACTGAGGGCTTGTACTTTAACCAAGACGTACTTACTTTGTAATAAGGCTTCATGCACACTGGACGTTAAAAAAACATCAGTAGCTTATCAGTGATTTTTTTCAGCTTTTATTAGTGTTTATTTTACCTGCATTTTTGCAAGTTTTTTTGCGTTTTTAAAGGGCCAGCGTTTTTTTTTTTTTTTTCTTCAATTGATCTAAAATGTCCAAAAATGTTGGGGACCGCGTTTGGCCATTTTTTTTGTGTATTTTTAAGCGTTTGAGCGTTTCTGCAGCTGAAAACCATCTCTCAGAACCCTCTGGTCTTGGGGGGGTTTTACAGCTCAAAAGCGTCCCTGCCAAAAACAGTTGAGAACAGCCTATGTGTGCATGAACACATAGGATAACATGATGGAGGGTTTATTGACTGTAGGAAAAAACGTCTGCAGCTAAAAACAGCTGCTGTAAAACAGTCAAAAAATGTCCTGTGTGCATGAGACCCAAAGGTCAATGTTCTGGTCATGTTGT
>BLSH010440386.1:824651-834829 GCA_018402905.1 Glandirana rugosa
CAATTTCATGTGTTTATAATGTTTTCATATCTTTGTTGATAAAAGATTATCTGCTGTGGACTGGAGATAAAGAAAGGTGACAATATTTACCCAGCCAGCATACTGGATCAGGAAGTGGAACACTGTGAACTACGGCAAGTCATTCACCCAGCAGGTGTGCAGTGTCCTAGACGTGTTCTCACAGCTACCTGTATAGATGTAGAGATAACAGGACTAATACAAGGCTCAGAGACATTCTATTCAATTTGTTCACTAAAATTAAATCTAATGGCCAGTATACCTGATGAGAAAATCGGATGGAAAACCCCACGCTCAAAGCGATTGTGCAATAATCTGATCACCGCATTTGAGAGCCGATCACAACACTTTCTGCAAAATGATCTGAAGGAACAAGCACGAAAATGTTTCTCGTATGATACCAGGACAACCATTTTTAGTTTAACCGGCACAGTATTTGTACAAAAAAAATTGAGTAGCCAAGACCGCACTTGCTCAGAAATGAAATAATACCTTACACTACAATGAATCACTTCTGAAGTTCTATTCTGTTGTACGAGAATTTTCGTAACTTTACTAACCTCTTCGTTTTCATTATGAGACTAGCATGCAGAAAAACCTGAGATGATCTTCTCATCATGTGTACAAGGCTTCAGTAAATTCAGAAAGGGAAACGAAATGGAGCGAGTCCCCTATTCTGCCGGGATTGTTTTCAGATGAGCTTCTAGTTTAGGGTTATCAGTGCTCTCATACAGCAGGCCTATATATACATGTGGGCATTTAATAAACCACTGTACTTTCTGTTAACTCTTTTAGACATCATATTCCTTTTAACGACAAACATATAAATAACTAACCCAATTTTACAACTTTGGTGAGTGTTTGTAAAACTACGTATCTTTGCAACTAAATATGTAAATAAAATAAAAATGCCCCTTAGCTGATGAATATAATGTTAGGGAATAATCTAAGCAGAATCATATTTGTCTTAAAGTCACACTAAAGTCTTGTTTTTTTTAAAAAATAAATGACAAACATGTTATACTTGCCTCCTCTGTGCAGTTGGTTTTGCACAGAGCAGCCTCCTCTTCTAAGGTTCCTCTTTGCTGCTCTTGGCCCCTCCCTCCTATCGAGTGCCCCCTCAGCCAGCAGCTTTCTATGGGGGCACCCGAGCTGAGTCAGAGCTCCGTGTATCCATTAAGACATGGAGCCCCACCCCCTCTCTCCCCTGATTGGCTGCCTCACTTTGATTGAGAGTTGCGGGAGCTGTGTCTCAGCCAATCAGGAGGAGTGTCCCAGATGGCTTAGACATTCATGGACATCGCTGGAGAGAGATGGGGCTCAGGGAAGTAATTAGGGGGTGCTGGGGAGGCTGCTGCATACAAAAGATTTTTTATCTTGATGCATAGAACCCCTTTAATCCATGGTCCTACAGTCTTCCTCCCTGCTAATTCCAGTGGCGACAACTGGCCTTTTAAAAACAAAGTAAACTTCCTCTGCTGACATTTTGCCTATAGATAAGCTTATAATGAGGCTTACCTATAGGTAGTGAAAATATCTCCTAAACATGTACTGTTTAGGAAATATTTACATTACATGCAGCCAGTGACATCACTGGCGCATGCTCTCTGAAGGAACGGCAATGGGTGCCGTTCCTTCCAAACCCTGTGCTGTGAACGACGGATCCCGCACATGACCTCAACATGGCTCCGGCTAGTCAAAGCGCCAGAGCCCACAAACCCTGAAGAAACCCGGGGGAAAACGTCAGCCACCTCAGCGGTGTGCAGGCACCGCTGCCACAGCTTCGTTCTAAGGTAAGTATTTCATAATGAACTAGTATGCGAATATGCTCATTATGCCTTTGTCTTACAGGGTTTTTTTTTTTTTTTTTTTGCCGTTTACAACCTCTCTACTACAGCAGCCCCCCTTTTACTTACCTGACCCCGATCGTTCCCACGCCCGGGATGAGCCTAGCAACTCTAGCCGCTGACTCTTGTCCTTATTTGCTAGATTGATAGCAGCGGGAGCATTGGCTCCCGCTGCTGTCAATCAAGTGCAGTGATGCGGGGGGCGGGGCTGTGTCCTGCTGTCTTTGTTGATGGACGCAACAACATGACTCGGGAGCGTGCCTGAGGAGACAGTTGGAGACCAGGAGGAGCCAGGAGCGCCGCTGAGGAGGATTGGGGCCACTCTGTGAAAAACCACTGCACAGAGGAGGTAAGTATGACATGTTTGTTTAAAAAAAAAATCGAACCTTTACAATCACTTTAATATAATTCTCTTTTCCTACCAGCCTGATCACCACCCCTCTCACCGATGTACAACACAATACCAGTGGCCACTGCTGCTCCTGCATTGCATGGAATGCCGTAGGAGTCCTTGGCCACAGTCCAGTGGCAAAGAAGCAGACCATAACCCCCCATGGGGCTATGGATCTGTTAAAGGAGAAGTGTGGGGTTCTGGAAAAAAACTTGTATATTCACCTCCCTGGTGCAGCTGTCCCCCGCCAGTTCAAAGCCTGAGAACTGAGTAATCACATGACCACTGATCGCTCAGTACTCGGTCCACTCTGGGTGACTATCAGTCTTTGCTTGTCGTGTTCCTCCAGCACTCATGGGAGCATCAGGCTGGGGGGGCGGGGGAGTGGTTGGCTCTGAGAGCCAGTGCTGCCATTCTGGAGTCTGGGTGGACCCCAACATTGTCAGGATCCTTCCAGACCCTGGAGCCTCTCTCTGATGTCAGCTGACAGTGGGTTCACTGCTGCTGAGTCTGGGTCACAGTAGAGCCCCAAGTATAAGTGCACTTCTGTGACCCACAAGCGATGTATGGCCAAAAAACCTATGGCCATGCTTCTCTTTTAAATTTTGCCCTAAAGACCTAGCTGCTACAGTTACTGCACTTTGCACATTATAATTGCTGTTCATACTACTTTTTGATCACATAAACTGAGAAGAAAGAAGACCTCTCATAAAATGTGCTTATAAAGGCTTGCCACGGTGTTTCATGTTTTATCAAGTGGATTTACATCAATTCCTTTGTTTGTTTAAGGGGTTAGAACTACATCTTTTATGGCAATTTGGGAGTTTTCCCCCATTGGCAATTTCCTTTGGTGTGTTTTAATTAGCAACATGCATGGCCAGGTTGTCTTATTTACCCAAGCTCCTTATCTTTCTTGTTTTTCTGCGATAACAACAGGGCGGGATTTACATACAAGTAAAGAAAATGCTTAATTGGCAACACTTTGCATTCTTCACAAAACTGCTTGTTCCAAATACCTGTGTGTAATTTATTATAGGAGGAGCCATGGCTGATGATTCTGGGGCAGATTGTGTAGCAGACATGAGTTTGGTATTACCATCAAGTAATTGATGATTAGCTAAGAGGGTGTTAAATTCCAACACAGCTGCCAATAGGAGCAATACACGCTTGCATTATTATGGGAATGTACACCATTGAGTGAATTGATAGTAGGAATAATATTGGCTGAAATTTGCACCTCACTGAGTCACATAGGAATTGCACGTGTTTTTTTCATGATCTATACCAGCCTTTCTCAACCTTTTCAACGCCGAGGAACCCTTGAAATAATTCTCCGGTCTCGGGGAACCCCTGCTAAAAATGAAAAATCTACAATTCATGATACATTAGTGTGATGGTCAATGGGAAGAATGCTCCTTACACTTGTGGTCATTGGGAAGAATTACCCCCCTACAGATAGCTAAAAAGATCAATGATGTCATTGGGAATTTATCTGAGAGGTAGAAATTGACCATTGCTCAAGGAACCCCTAGCAACCACTGGAGGAACCCTGGTTGAGAAACCCTGATCTATACATTTATAAATGCCGGTTCTGCCAAAACTTTCTGGTAACTAGGATTACTTTTGTGGCATTACAGTAGTTGACCTTGAAGTACTACGCTGAAAGTGGTTGTACTGACTTGAACTAAGCCTAGTGGTATAAATACGGAGATAAACAGACGGTTCCATTACATGCAACCTTCTTGTGTTATTTTTTACAGTAAGACAAAACACATCTGTGTATCACATTGGTAGACTGCTCAGCATTTATATGCTGTTTTTTATTGTTCAGAGATATGGTTGTATGTGGAGAATTGGGCATAACATGCTTTAATCCTAAAGCCCTGTAACACACGATGCGCATTTCGGATAGGAATTTTTATTCGACGGCCGATCATCTGAAATTCTTACCGTTAGTATGCTCCTTTCGACAGCCAATTTTGTTTTTTCATAAGACAAAAGCTGGTTGTGCAGACTGAAATTTTTTTTTTTTTTTTTTGTATGGCAACTCAACGTCCAATTTTCGCATCATTGGTACTGTTTTGGCATGAAAAATAAACCGTATGATCACAACTACGCATGCTCAGAAAAGAAAAAATTCATACAAAACTATCCAAAACATTACGTCACTTCTGATACTGAATTCAGCCATACGAAAATTTTCATATTGTTAGTACGCTCTTCACTTTCCACATGAGACAAACATCTAACAAAAAAACTGACATTCTGTCGTCCGAAATTTGCATCGTGTGTACGAGACTTAGGTATGTGTGGGAGGATTCACTTTTGATATAAATGCACTATTTCTGCAAATTTCGGGACAGCAGTGCTGAAAAAGTGTGCAGAGGGTCACGTGATGTCCTAAAATGGGTCAGGTATCGCTAGAATGTCCATGAAACAGAACTAGTATAGTGGAAAACGCTACTTTTATTGGCATTTTTTTTTTCGTGGTGGAGGAGCAGGTATCTAGTTTTGACCGGTACTGCTCCAAGGTCTCCCTACCCCCCTCCCCTGCCTGCAACCTCTTGGGCCACATCACTGTTCCCAGGAGGCTGCGGGACCATTCACAAGGCCAGCGCAGTGGGAAGCCAGCTATGAAGCAACAAGAAATCACCGTTGGATGAGGACAGTGCTGAATCCCTGCACAGGTAAGTGTCCATTTATTAAATGTCAGCAGCTAAAGTATTTGTAGTTGCTGACTTTTAGGGCTCTTTCACAGAGTCCTGTCCATTTTCACGGACTACGCTTACTCAGCAGGGATTGATCCACTGTGCAGAGACGGACCTGTCAGAGCCACACTCTCCTCTATGGGGGATCGGATGAAAACCTTTCCCCCTGTCATTTTTCATCCGATCCGATCCGCCAGGCGGATTTAAAATCGGGTTTCCATCTGTCTTGATTTATTGGATCGGATGTCAGTGGACACTCACTTTAAGGTTGATTTACTAAAAGCATGAAAACCAATCGGCTTCCAGGTTTTATCATCACAGATTAATTGAACAAGCTGAAGTTAGAAGCTGATTGGCTACCATGCACAGCTGCACCAGATTCATTGTGCTCCAGTTTTATTAAATCTACCCCATTGTGTAGTAAAATAGTAAATTTTATGTAGAGATGTACACATCAGATCAAAAAAGGGACAACTGAAGCTGCACAAGGGGAAAAGGGATTTGGTGGCAAAAGGGGGACAGTTGGGGAGATGGGGAGCTATGCAGTGGGGTGGAAAGTTGCATCTTTCATACAGTTGATTGATTTATAAATTCTTTCACACAATAGATGCAGCTGTATTAGAGATCATTGATCTATATAGAAGACAAATTCCTCCGGAAACACCCCACATTCTGTTTTGGTGTGTCTTCAAGCCTCAGTGATCTCGGAGCATGCATTTATCTTCTAGATCAACAATGTGTGTAGAACAGGTGTAGCACAACAATTAACACCTTTTGCTTTTAAATGAACCCTCATGATTGGTAATAGGTAAAGATTTTTCATCCGGTAACATTCAGATATTTGTCTGTTGATCTAATCCTCAGATTTTTATATTTAAAGTATACATAGCCAACATTCCTTTTTACTTTTTGGTAATGTAGCAAGGGGATCCAATTCCTGTGTTCTGCTTTGGAGATTCCCTTTGACTTCCTGTTTTGGAAATGCAACAGGAAATGAGAGGACATATCTCCAATGTGATGGGAAGCTCCATCTTACACAATTATAACCAGAACATCTGATTACATTGTAATGTTTTTGAGTGCATTCAGCCATTTTTGGCCCCATAGACCGTAATGGGAGCTCTCCTCTTCTCCAAATGCTCTCCTCCCCTTGCACAGCCTGGGAGACCAACACCTGAAGCTTCATACATCTCAAAATGCATGAAAGATGGCCCAACAAAATGCTTCAAAATCTCACAAGAATAGGATCTGCTCAGGTGTGAATGTAGGCTATTTTTGTTACAGACGTTTCAGATCTCCTGAAATGATTACTTGTTATGTCTGCAGCAATAAAAAATGTTCAGTACCTTTATTCCCCAAAATGTATTTGAGAAAACTTCAGTGGGGTATGGCAACCGTTCTTGGCATTTATTTGTCTGCCTAATATATTGGCTGTTGAAATAAAATGTCTGATTTGATGAATATCCAGTATGTATATGGCCAGAAACCATGATTTACAAATGGGTTCCTGGCTATTATAGGGCCGCAATTTTTTATTGGTTAGTGACCGCATGGGCACAAGTCTCACTTGCACAACTAAAATGTGAAATTGGTATTTCTACTTCTTATTTTTCAATGTAATGTGAAAAGGTTGTTTATGAACAAATGGGAAATTTTTCATGTCTGGATAAACAACCTCTGCTGCTTTCTTGCGTTAGCAATAATTTAGTAGCATTGATTTGTAAGAATAGTATCACTATTCACTACACTTACCTTCATATCTTATTCCAGTACTAGTCTTCTCACCTATTGATCAACGCATCTATTATCTGAGATCTATAGTGTACACCTGTTCTCATCATATAGCAAATTCGGTGCATATAAAACAAGGGGTAGTTAGTGATTTTAAAGTAAAGTTTTTTTTTTTTTTTTTTAAATAACAAACATGTGATACCTACCCTGTCGAATGGTTTTGCACAGAGCAGGCCCAATCCTCTTCTTTTTAAATCCCCCCGCCAGTAGTCCTGGCACCTCCCCCCTGTCGAGTGCCCCCCATAGCAAGCCTCTTGCTATGGGGGCACTTGGGCAGGCTCACTCGCAATCCATGCTCTGTATCCATTCACACACACAGCGCAGCTCGGCCCAGCTCTCTTCCCTGGCTCACTGGCTGTGATTGACAATGGCTCCTGGTTTTGTGTGAGACAGTGAGGAGAGAGAGACCCAGGAGAGCCGCTGCACTCGTGCACATTGCTGGATCGAGATGGGGCTCATGTAAATATAAAGGAAGGCTGGAGGTTAACTGCACCCAGATAGGGGTTTTTTTCCACTTGAGAAATTACCTTTAGCTGGACCAGTGGTTCTCAACTCCGATCCTCGGGACCCACCAACAGGCCAGATTTTAAGTATTACCTTGGGGAGATGCAGACTAGAACACTGCAATCACTGAGCAGCAAATGATATCACCTGTGATGTATTTCAGTTATCCTGCAAACCTGGCCTGTTGGGGGGTCCCGAGGACTGGATTTGAGAACCACTGAGCTGGACAAATGTTTGTATAAAAATTCTCATTAGAACATTTTTCTTTCTTGCCATCACTGAGTCTGATTTAGTTTGTGACCTAGTTTTACCAGACATGAAGTGTGGGAAAATACAAATCTAGGGCTCTGGCCTTCCCCAACTCTACAAAATTCTGCCTGCAAATGTGGTTTTCAATTGGAAAATATTGTACCAAAAATCTTATGTATTGCAATGAATCCTGTAAGGGATTACATTCAGGGGATTACATTCAAGTAGCAGATCTATTGCTATTGGTGTCGAAACTGAATGGCTTTCAAAGGGAATTAGTAGATTCAGTGATGGCAGTAAGAAATGTTGAGACGAGAACTTTCATATGAATATTCATATGGAATTGTACTGGTGTATGGCTAGCTTAAAGTTCAAAAAGAATTTCTACTGTAAGCAGGCAGGATTTGTAATGTAGAAGAGATATAGTACATCTCTTGTGCATTAGTGTTTCTTACCTGCCTGTTTACATGCGCAGTTCTGTGTTTCATGAATGTTGAGATGAATTGATTAAACTCCTGCACATACATGGGCATGATGTCCTCTAGGCTTGGCCATTGAAAATGGCAGGAGATCAATACGCAGAAGCAGACTGGCTGAAGATGTCAGCGGCTGGCAGAAAGCTTCGGGCCACTGTAGTGCTGGAGAGAAGAGTTCTGCTTTATGTGAGGGGTAATCTCTCTTCCGAAGCTTGGGATAGCCGTAAAAACCATGCAGGGGGTCCAATCCTTCCCCACTCTAATCTAACACTTAAAACTAGACCGTTGTCACTGGAACATGTGTACCCTTGAAATATTTCCCCTCTTATGCTGTACCCCTGACAACTCCAGAATGTTGGGGTTTTCATTGCTTTCTGTACTGGAGAAGTTGGGGAAAATTAAGAAACAGTGTTAGAGACAAACTGTCTCATCTGGAATGCAGCCAAGTGGCTTTCTAAACCATGTGGGGGGGGGGGGGGGGAGAAGGAAGTCAGCAGCAGGTTACACTTTAACGAAACCTTTTAGATCCATATAGGAAGCACAGTGTAGCTGCATATTACTTGAGGTTTTCATCCTATGATTGCATGTAGGGGATGAACCAGATAGAGAGAAAGATATGGAATACATTTCAGAAAGTATCTCCCAGTGACCTGGTAAGATAATTTGGGGGTCACTGGTGACCTTAGGAGCGGTGTTTGCGGGATGCTCATTCATTGTTTTTCCCTGTTGCCTGGAACTCTGGACTTCTATATAATGGTAAATAGACTGCACCTGTACTCATGTGTTCTCTCTGACCCGCATGGCTCACAGTGAATTATTATTATTATACAGGATTAATATAGCGCCGACAGTTTGCGCAGCTCTTTACAATATTCCTAGATTGTAAGCTCTAATGAGCAGGGCCCTCTGATTCCTCCTGTATTGAATTGTGTTGTAATTGTACTGTCCGCCCTAACATTATAAAGCGCTGCGCAAACTGTTGGCGCTATATAAATCCTGTATAATAATAATAAATAATGTTAGGGCAGACAGTACAATTACAATACAATTCAATATAGGAGGAATCAGAGGGCCCTACTCGTTAGAGCAAATTACTCGCCATAATGGGACATAGAGACTGCGTCTGTACTCGTGTGTTCTTTCTGACCCGCATGGCTCACAGTTTATTACTCGCCATAATGGGACATCGAGACTGCGTCTGTACTCGTGTGTTCTCTCTGACCTGCATGGCTCACAGTTTATTACTCGCCATAATGGGACATCGAGACTGCGTCTGTACTTGTGTGTTCTCTCTGACCTGCATGGCTCACAGTTTATTACTCGCCATAATGGGACATCGAGACTGCGTCTGTACTTGTGTGTTCTCTCTGACCTGCATGGCTCACTGTGAATTACTCGCCATAATGGGACATAGAGATTGCGTCTGTACTCGTGTGTTCTCTCTGACCTGCATGGCCCACAGTGAATTACACGCCATAATGGGACATAGAGACTGCGTCTGTACTTGTGTGTTCTCTCTGACCTGCATGGCTCACTGTGAATTACTCGCCATAATGGGACATAGAGATTGCGTCTGTACTCGTGTGTTCTCTCTGACCTGCATGGCCCACAGTGAATTACACGCCATAATGGGACATAGAGACTGCGTCTGTACTTGTGTGTTCTCTCTGACCTGCATGGCCCACAGTGAATTACACGCCATAATGGGACATAGAGATTGCGTCTATACTCGTGTGTTCTCTCTGACCTGCATGGCTCACAGTGAATTACTTGCCATAATGGGACATAGAGACTGCGTCTGTACTCGTGTGTTCTCTCTGACCTGCATGGCTCACAGTTTATTACTCGCCATAATGGGACATAGAGACTGCGTCTGTACTCGTGTGTTCTCTCTGACCTGCATGGCTCACAGTGAATTACTCGCCATAATGGGACATAGAGACCGCGTCTGTACTCGTGTGTTCTCTCTGACCTGCATGGCTCACAGTGAATTACTCGCCATAATGGGACATAGAGGCCGCGTCTGTACTCGTGTGTTCTTTCTGACCCGCATGGCTCACAGTTTATTACTCGCTATAATGGGGCGGGTAATACCGCTCATTAAGTGACACTCGGTACGCCCAGTCTCTCTTGTGTGCTCATGTCTGCGTCAGAGATACGGGGTAATATCGCTCATTATTTGACACTCGGTACG
>BLSH010440386.1:840126-852554 GCA_018402905.1 Glandirana rugosa
AAATGCTGCCCCCCCCCCCCAAAAAAAATAAATAATGCCCATCCAGCAAAAGTGAAATGTCCATAAAGCAGAGACACCCCCCCTCCTGCAAAGAGACAAGCCCTCCTCCTGAAAATAGACATGCCCCCCCCCCCTCCTGTAGAGAGACATGCCCCCCTCCAAAGAGACATGCCCCCCTCCCATAAAGAGACATGCCCCCTCCTGCACCACAGAGCTGCTCCACCTCCCCCCCTCCCAGGGTACTACTGGGGAGCGGAGTAGGGCAGGGCTGGGGAGCCGAGCATGATGCAAGGATGACACTGCACGCTAGAGGAAAGGAGTGTTGGGTCCTCGGGCAGTGTGCTCCTGTTGCCGTCCCTTTTTTAGTGCCGCCTGGGTCCCATGGACCCATGGTAGGACCGGCCTTGGTCTTACCCAATCACAGTTATGCCCTCCCTAGAGAGGCTGACAATCCATGTGCAGTGCACAGTACTGTGTAGAATTGGAGCAGATCACACCCCAGGGCTCCATGTCCTATTATTACAAGGGAGATGTGTGTCTTGTATCTGCTTTCTTCGAGTAGTTTTACCTGAAATCTACCCATTGATTGCACATCCCCTATGAAGTGTTCCCTGTAGTACTGTGTAGATTGTGGCGGCTGCTAGTAGAGCTGCAGAGAGCCCAACCCATCATTTCCATGTTAATAGACTGGATGCTTCCCCACCTACAAATCCTTCAAGTCGGTGCTTTGTTTTCATGTATACACAGATGACTGCCATTGGGGCCCCTTTCATGTTCTTTCCTTTGATCTTATCCATGCATAACTTTTTGCAACTTATTAAACCATGGTTCAAGTGCTTGTTAACATTGGTTTTACCTGTAGAAAGTCTATTTTTTCCCTCCGCCATATATCCATCTAAATTCCCCACGTATTAGCAGAAGGGACATTGCTCATTCCCTAATGGGCAGAATATAGCAGTGCATGGTTCTGTTTCCTATCCTACCTCTTCATCTCTGAAAACTGCATCCATGTGCTGCAGTTATTCTACTGCTATTCAGGTTTTATACAGCATATCTTATTATACAGAGATATTACCCTAATATTAGTCTATATGATTACATTGTACAACTAACAGTGAGATAAAGACCTATTTTTATAGTTTGTAGCGGATTCAGACATGATAGCTGATTTTTTTTCCCCTTTATTTCCACTTGATTTTACCAGTAACATGCTTCCTATCCTAGAATTACAATGCTCACAGCACTTACAGAGGATCAGCATTGTCATCCCAGGCTCCCCCCTCCCCCCCATCTTGATGACATAGGGGAAGGTGTTCTGTAGTCCATAGAAAATAACTGGGGGGGGGGTGTGATTACATTGTTTGAGATTTCACTGTGGGAAGTTACAAGGGTGCTGATATTCTGGCCGAATGTGCAGAAAATGTGCTTAGTCGGAAAAAGAGAACTGATGTGTAGCCACTGCATCTAATGAATGTTACATTCCTCTTCTTGGGTTGACGCTGACTTGCTCAACGCCAACTGAAAACTTTTTTTTTTTCTTTGGATAGAATTGGATAAAACCCCGCTCGGGTGTTTCTTTTTTGATTTTTTTTTTTTTTTTGCTGTCTATGTCCCCACTGAGGAGATTTTCCTCACTTCCTTTCTAAACAAAAAGGGATCAGAGGAACAGATGGTGATGGGTGAACAGTCCAATGGAATAACCCAAATGAAGGATAGATCTACCCAGTGGAGTCACAAAAGACAAGGAGAATCCAGCAGAAGTTCTTTATCTATTTGGAACTAAAACAAAAAAAAAGTTCAGGCTGAAGTTGTTCTTTAAAAGTACAGTTAAAAAAAAAATCTAAAAATATGTATATATATTCTCTCCTTGTCACTTTCAGCACAGTTTACTAATTGGTAAAGAGGGATGGTAACTGGATTAGAACACTGCAGAATATATACGCATTAAAGCAGAACTATAGGCAGAGCTTTTTTAAGTTTTGGATCAAGTAAGGGAGGGTTATAACCCCTGTCAGATTTTTTTCGCCATATGTGTCCCATTATGGAGCTTTCCCCTCAGTAGCAACAGGAAGTGAATAAAAATCTCTGCAAACTAAGGGAATCCCTTGGGGTCCCCCAGGTTACCAGAACTAGTGTCCCCATTGGAAGATTTCCCCTCTATTACTTTTCTGGGAACAACCCAATATTTGGGATTTTCTTTTACTTTCAATGATAACGGTAAACAGGAGAAGTTGAGTGAATCTCTTTAACGGGGGCACAAACAGCAATAAAAACTGACAGGTGTTCTAATCCATCTCCCCTATATCCAAAGCTACAGAAAATTGTTTTGCCCTTAGTTGTACTTCAACTTTTTTCTCCCAATATTGCAATTTTTAAACCGAATTCAAGGCAGATATGAAAGGTTCCCATTTAAACCAGTGATGTGCTTATTAAAAGAATTTTCCTTAGATGTATTAAAAAAAAAAAACAGCTAGTAGTTTAACCTGAGTTAGTTTTATGCAGATTTCCTGTAGCCTACCAATCCACAGCACCCACCCTAAGGCTGCATTCACAAATGGGTGTTTTTGAACTGCGGATAGAATTGTGGTGATTCAAACCGCTCTGGTAAAATGACAAAATGCACAACATGTATTCCAGATGCCATTCCCTTTAAGAAAAACGCAGTGTGGGTCTGCCACGATTGTTGCGCGATACATCACCGCATTATGTGAAGCTTTACACTCAAAAGTAGCTCCTGAACTTTTTGGGCGACAAGCTTCACGTGATGCAGTTTACCGTGAGTTATGGAGGGACAATTTTGCCAGAACTGCACCGCATTTTTAGGTGCCATTAAAAGGATTTGAAATTTGCATTGTGCAATTTGTCATTTTACCAGAGTGTTTTGAATTGCTGAGATTCAAACCACGCAGGTGTAAATCCAGCCTAAAAAAAAGAGGGCACAATATGAGCCAGTCAGGGTTTTCCTACATTGTACTGTGTTGTCAGTGTAATGCTGGTAGTTTGTGGACTGGAGGAGAGAGCAGACTGACAAACTCATCTGCATGGGGATTTTCCATATTGTATAATTGGCAGTCTTTAGCGTATTGCTAAACCTCAGTCGAGAAAATTGTAAGGTTACCAACCTGGATATACTGTAGGAAGGGTGATTGGATCACATGAACGGCTGAGCAAAATTCTAAAGCTTCTGACAGGCAAAATAGTTCACAGTGCTGACAAGGATGAGTGAGCAGACAGATGACTCTATCAGTCTTTTTGCTGCTCCTTCATGGTCCAGTCACAGATTGGGGCTGGGAGGTGACTTGGGCTGTGCTGTCTTAATGCAGTGAAGTCAGGTCTCCGTGCTGTCTGTCTGGACTAAGATGACCTGAAACAAACCGATTCCTCCATCCACACAAGCAAAGATGATGATACAGTGATCGGTGGCTGCAGCCAACATTCTAACAATCGCCTTCTGTTGAACAGGAACAGCCATACATGAATCGAAATTCAGCTGGCCCTTACTAAACTGGACGAATTTCAGTCTATCTATGGCCAACTTTAATCTCAGGGCTGTGTGGACAGAAATACAAATCAGTTTGATGGTAAAAGAACTCCCTTGTATGGATTTCATTGGTGCATTTAGCTGATTACCTGCAGCTCAGCTTTAACGTCTGATCTTGCTGCACCTGTCTGGATAGCTGCACTCCACTTCTGTGTCATATGATTACACATAAGCAGATGGTGACATTTCTAACATTTTTTTAATGATAAAAGTAGAGAACAACACATTTTTGTGATTGCATTATGATGAGATAGTGACACGTTGTGAATTTTTTTTGTGTCATTTTAAATTTCAAGCTATTTATGGTGACATCTTAAAGAATGGTATTTGTAAATAGAAGTACAAGTGGTGTAAGTTATATGTGGCCTATGTCTTTATCTATGTACTTAATAAAGTTATATATGCTGTATATGGAAGGAGGACATAGTAGTTGTCTTTATGGCCCATTGGGCTCCATTCAAACCTGAGCATAGCGCAGTGACAGCTGCTGCAGCTCATTTTTTTTTTGTTTTAGATTTTTTTTTTTGTGTTTTTTAGTGCAGTGTCTTTGGAGTGGCAGCATTCATTTGAATGGGCCTCCCTGCGCTCCAAAACCACCCCAAAGAAGCTCATGTACCAAATCTTGGCACAGAGCCAGGAGCGTTTGACATTGCGATTTTTGATGCGATTGTATCTCATTTTGTCGATTGACAATCGCGGCAAAATTGCACTGTGTTTGGGGTGCCCTTAATAAGTAATGGCACCACAAATGCCTCCCGCATTTTGCCACAATTATGGAATCACAGCGATTCCGAACGGAACCTCATAGTTGTTGTTCACATCAGAAGGTGTTTGTTGAAAAGCAAAAATGTAAAAAAGTGCGCCTCTCTCTCTGTCCAAATCTAGTACTGTCATAGCATGCTGGTATGTCAGGAGATGGCACTGTATGTCATAACATGGAAGGCATCCCCTATCACAATGTGAGCATGCTTGTCTATGTCACAACACACACTAAGCATTTCCTTGGTATAGATTGTGATGTGTTTAACATATCTCAGGAATTGTGTCTATTGTGGTCAGAATACCACAAAATGTTTGCGTTCAGCATGTTTAGAATAGTCTGGTATAGTGTTCCTTTTATCTGGTATGCCACTGGCAATCTTACATGATTTGCAAGGCACTGGCAGAAAATCCTGTGTACACGGCAGATCTGTCCTAGCACTGGGTCCAGCATATCCATGCCAATGTATGCCACGTGCCCAACATATGTGTGTACCTGCCATGATGCACAGTTCACTTAGCATGTCCTTAATAGAATGTCCAGTGTGTATAATACAATATGTCCCTAGCAGAGCATTCAGTTCCTGGACTTCATAAAGACTGGTATAGGCAGATTTTATGAAAGTTTCTCTTATGCATTCTAAAAGTGGTGAAGAATGCATCAAATCCATGTACCTGTCTAGAACCTGTACTTGAATTGGCTCATGCTACACCACTTTTAGAATGCATGAGGCACTTTCACAAAATCCATTTAAACCATGTTTCTCTCTGTATGCCAAAAGACAACGGGGGGGAGGTCAATAAAGCTGCTTGGCATGAATCCCTCTTGTTTAATGCACCAAATTCATGAAGCATCTGCAACACCCTGGGGTGCCTTGAAGCTTCTTCAAGGGTGCCTAAAAATTGATCATGTATACAAGCCAGCATGTGGATGAAGTTTGCCTGTTAGTTACACAAAGCCACAGGTTTTCATTATGCACCATCATGACACTGGCATCCTACGAGTAACATCCAATGATGTCATCAGTTGATAAGGTCTGTCCCCTCCACAGCATCCTTGTTTGACCCTTCTCTGCCCCTCTCCCTCAGCACTGGGTTGACATTAGCTGACTGATGGAGAGAAATTGAGGGAGAAGAGAAACATTGGAATACTAGTCAGCACCAGTGTGCAAAAGTGTATTTGCTTTGGAAGGAAAAAATCACCTCTAATGTTGGATGTCCTACATGTGTGGATGTTGCTGCATTTTGTAAAATTATTAGAATAGTTTTTTACATTTTAGAATGGGGTGCCTCGAGACTGTCCATAATTTAAAAGGGTGCCTTGAGATTGTCTATAACTTTGAAGGGTGCCTTGAGATTGTCTATAACTTTGAAGGGTGCCTTGAGATTGTCTATAACTTTGAAGGGTGCCTTGAGATTGTCTATAACTTTGAAGGGTGCCTTGACTGAGAAAAGGTTGAGAAACACTGGCATAGACAGATTTTCCAAAAGTGTCTTTTGTGCATTCTAAAAGTGGCACAGCCTGAGCCAAATTCAGTCACAAGTTCCAGATCGGTACATAAATTTGGTACATTCCTCAACACTTTTTGAACACATGAGAGGTACTTTCACAAAATCTGTCTGCATCGGTCTTTATCAATTCCAGGGAGTTGGTCTTTTAGTTTGCTCCACTTTTACATTTGGTGCAGTCATTGCCTGGTGAAGAGGCCTTGTGCGGCTCAGAAACATTGTTCCTGTGATGTGATCTTTCTGCAATAAAAGCCTTTGGATATTTGAGGATCCTTGGTGTGCTGGTGAATATGTGCATTTATCTGTGATGTTTCCAGTAGCCAGCTGGTAGTCGCTACAGCACTCTATGTTGATAAACCTTGTTTCCAGGAATGTGTGCGATGGAATATAGACAAGTCAATAAAAAATTGGTGCATTTTAGGACTACCTGAATTTGGTGCATGAGTCGCTGTCGGAACCAAAAGTGTTGCAAATGCTTCCTGAATTTGGTGCAAGATATTAACAAGAGGAATTAACACCAAGAGAGAGACGCAGCAGCTTAATTAAATCTGCACCATGTGTGCTTAGCATATCCCTGGCAAAATACCCTTTGCCCTTAGCATGTCCATGGCAGAATGCCCTTTGCCCTCAGCATATCCCTGGCAAAGTGTTCTGTGTATGTATGTGCTGACTCCTGAGAGAGTGCATAGTGCTTAGCATGTTTCCGGCATGTATTACCATGTCCCCCGCAGAAGTGCTTTATGTGGTTATCATGAGCTGCCTAAGAATCCATAAATAACACATAGATGGAAGGAACAATGTAGACAATATCTTTCTTTGGCTAGCAATATATTTTGGGGTGCAAACTTTAGGAATCGTTTCAAATTTGCCTGCCCCGTTTGGAGCCTCTGCCAGTGTCTCCCGGGAGGGGCCTCGTTCGGCGCCCCCTGTACGTGGCCTTTGTGTGCACTATCTGGGAGGCAGTACCCCTTGTGAGGGGCCTCAGTGGTGCCCCCTTTATAGGGCCTTATTGGGGCCTCCTGTGTGGGGCCTCAGTGGTGCCCCCTGTGTGGGCCCTCGGTGGTGCCCCCTGTGTGGTGGGACCTCGGTGGTGCCCCCTGTGTGGTGGGGCCTCGGTGGTGCCCCCTGTGTGGTGGGGCCTCGGTGGTGCCCCCTGTGTGGTGGGGCCTCGGTGGTGCCCCCTGTGAGGGGCCTCTGTGGGACCCCCTGTGTGAGGCCTCTGTGGGACCCCCTGTGTGGGGCCCCCTGTGTGGGGCCTCGGTGATGCTCCTTGTGTGATGGAAGAAAATGCAGTGTTTATAAAAGCTTGCACCCCAAAATATATTCAGCTAGGCAGAACTTGTAAGCTATGTGTGGCCTGTATTTATATTGGAGTGACTGTTATTAGGAGGGTTGCATTTAATTTACCAGCTATGATTCAGTTGCTGTTAGTTTGCCTTGACCTTGGACAGAGCAATTTATGGCAAATCCCATTCTGTAAATTAGCAATGATCATCGTATGGGCCTGTTTGTAGACGGGAAATACACGTCTCATAATGAAGGTGTTATGCACAGCTTTAGTGGCAGCTTTCCAAAATGAACAATGGTTTCCCCCGCTCTTGTGATGTGACATGCACCTTCATGCCGATGACATTAATGTCACTATCCAGTACAAATAAAAGTTGTTTATGTAGTTTCTGGCTATGATGAGCAGATATGGTGTGTGATGCGTTTTGCTTATGGGTCTGTAGGCACCTGCTGATTCATAGATCATGGTTGGACTGATATACAGCATTGGCCCCTTTAACTGAGCAGTGTAACATGATAAAATGGAATAGTTCTATGAAAAACAGGAAAGGAATGAATACAGAATGGAAACAAAAATATTTTGAATGTGGAAACTGTTTGTTATATTTTTTGTCAACTGCATTGTTTTGTTCTCTTAATTTATGACTGGTTCACATCTGTGCGGTGAGTATTCGCTGCGTAGTATTATAGGCAAGTTACCTCTAAATATCAGTGTTCTGATGAAAACACATCAAAGATGCAGCATGCTGGACTTTTTTTTTAAAGCCCCACACCTAAAATGCACAGGTGTCAACAGGGCCTAGCCCTCATTCACACCAATGCGATTTGACAGTTCAAAATCACAAGTCGCTCCCTATTTTCAGTGATCGAACCGTTCAAATAGTTGACTCAAGCTGCAGCGACTTTTAGAAGGTTCCTGCATCACTTTTTTGTGCAATTTCATTGCAACTTGCATTGACTTGTGTTAAATGAAATCGCTGATCCAAATGGCACAGATCTGCGGCTTTGAAATCACACTGAAGTAGCATGATTTCTTGTGTGACTAAGGGCTGTGTAGTAGTGTGTCCCACTCCTGACACAATTTAGAGGAATTATCTCCTAACTGACGGATCTCAAATATACCTAAACCTAACATACTGTGAATGTGATGCAAACTTGATGATGTGTTTGTATAACTACAAAGCGCAAGATCAAAAACAACATTTCCAGAGCACAACATGTATAGGAAAGTGCTTGTTCACACCAGATGCAGTCTGGTGCGTTTTATTTCTGCATGAAAAATGCATGCACAGTGTTTTCCATGTATTCCAATGGCCCTAGTTCACACGGGTGCAGTCAGTTTCCACTGCAGAGAAAAACTATAACATGCTGCATTTTTTTCTGCACAGAACTGTACTGGAACATAGCAAAACTCATCAAAAACGCACTGGAACTGCGTGTGGTGTGAACTGTAGGCAAAAACTCATCCGGAACATCTCCACAGTACATTTTTGTGCTGTGCACTGGCCCGTAAAGAGCATTTCCGTATATGAGTTCAGCTGTTGTGAGCAGTGGCGGCCGCTCCATAAGGGGCGCAGGGCCATCGCCCCCCCCCCCCATCCATGCGTCCGGCCCCTTGATCTACATGCAGGGACGCCGGACCATGGATTCCAATGGCGGGGTTGTATTTTTTTGAAGCACGTGATTAGAGCCAGAGGATCTAATAGGATTCAAAACAGGGTGGGGTCGGGGCGCAGAGCACTGCACCCTGATCCCACCCAGTTGTGTGACACTAGCGAATGAATATTCGCTATTCTGCCACATTCTCTTACTGGCCAGTCAGCCCCTGTTCTCCCGGGGGGCGGGGGTGATCACTGCCACCTGTGTCTCCCACGTGGGGGGGGAGGGGGCAGTGGGAGGCTGTTTGATGACCCGCCGTCTGTCTCCCGTGGGGGCTCCAGTGTTTTGCCACCCCCCAAAAAATGGTGAGCACCAGCCGCCGCTGGTTGTGAGAAGGGGTGGTGCATTTTATATGAACATAATACACTTGTAACATATGTCAGGATAGTTGCAGAGAGATTGTACAGGTATACATGTAAATTAAGGATTTTGGCTGAGTATGCTAACCTCTTACCAACCATATACAGTACACATAAGACGACTCTCCTGTGCAAAATCACGTACAGGTATGTGATTTTGCACTTCTGGGTCTAAGGGGTGTCGCACACTGCCGGCGACCCGCTAACGCTGTGATTGGACACAGAGCCAATCAGCAGGTACTGTGGACTCTATGTCCGCCGGGACCCGCCGATCCTTACTGAGAGAAACAGAATGACGGTCTGCCGATGTAAACATGGCTGATTGCCATTCTGTCAGTAGGGTAGATAGTCCTCCTGTGTTTCTGCTAAGCAGGAACATGCATCTCTGCCTTCCCACAGTACAAGCACCCCCCCCTTCACAGTTAGTAAGCACTCCCTAGGAACACATTTAACCCTTTGATCGGCCTTCCCTGCCAGTGTCATTAGTACAGTGTTAGTGTATATTTTTAGCAGTGATCACTGTATTAGTGTCAGTGTCCGATTTTTTTTCCGTCGCAATGTCGCAGTCCCACTATAAGTCGCTGATCGCTGCCATTACTAGAAAAAATAAATAAAAATTCCATACAAATATCCCATAGTTTGTATGCTATAACTGCTATAACTTTTGCACTAACTAAAAAAAATGCCGCTAAGCGTATATTGATTGATCAAAAATATGTAGAATACATATTGGTCTAAATTTATGAAATTGTGTGTTTTTTTTTTTTCTTCAAAATTGATCATTTTTTTTGTTTATAGCACAAAAAATAAAAACTGCAGAAGTGATCAAATACCACCAAAAGAAAGATGTATTTATGGTAAAAAAAGGACATCGATTTTATTTAAGTACAATGTCGCACGACCATGCAACAGGCAGTTAAAGTAACGCAGTGCCGTATCGCAAAAAATGCCCTGGTCATGAACGGGGGTGAACCTTTCCGGAGCTGAAATGGTTAAAGTAGAAATATAGGCAAATTTATTTCTTATTTCTGTTTTCCATTTTGGATAGAACAAGGGAGGGTTCTAACCCCTGTAATGGTTATTTTTGCCATCTGTGTCCCATTGGGGTGATTTCCCTTCACTTCCTGTCCTATAGCCAAAACAAGAAGTGAGAGGAAATTTCAACAAATTAAGGGAATCCCTTGGGGGGCCCCCCAGGTCAACAGAATTAGTCTTGCCATAGGAAAATGTGCCCTCTATTACTTTTCTGGGTACGCCTTAAAATTTGGGATTTTCTTTTACTTTTAATGATAATGGTAAACCGGACAAATAGAGAGGTGTTATTATTTTCTTCCTATGGAGAAAATGGCTCCTGTTTGTAGTATGCAGGAGAAGAGCGGTCACATGCTTACCATGGGCCGGTATGATTGCACGGCATCTCGCCACAGCCATTATTGGCAGCTACACAAATGGCTGCCCTACCCAGCACAGCACTGTCCACCATCCACTCTGTCAGTGCATTCCCATGGAATCATGGGAAATGTAGTCCTCACCTTTCCATGGCAAACACTCTGACTGTCTAGATCCTCCCCTTTTGCTCCTGAACAGTAACCTTTACTGAAGAAAAGAAAAACCTGAATTTAAAAAAAAAGTAATGCATTAAAGGAGTTGTAAAGGCAGAAGTGTTTTTTATCTTAATGAATTCTATTCTAAGCCGCCTGTGTGCAGCAGCCCCCCTCAGCCCCCTAATACTTACCTGAACCCATCTAGATCCAGTGATGTTGCATAAGAGACTCGGCTGTCCGGGACTCCCCTCCTCATTTGCTGAGACAGCAGTGAAGTGCCATTGGCTCCTGCTGCTGTCAATCACACGTCAGTGAGCCAATGAGGAGAGAAAGAGGCGGGCGGGGCTGTGGCTCAGTGTCTGAAGGAACACACAGAGTAGCAGCTCAACTCGGGTGCCCCCATAGAAAGCTGCTTGCTGTGGGGGCACTCAACAGAAAGGAGGTGCCAGGAGCATAGAAGAGGAGGCTGAGAAGAGAAGGATCTGGACTGCTGTGCAAATCCACTGCATAGAGCAGGTAAGTATAACATGTTTGTTATTTTTAACAACAAAAAAAAAAAAGACTGTAGTATCATTTTAATTGAAACAATGTAAGTGTTTTCATTGGGCATCCAGAGTTAAGCCCCCAGTCACACCTGAACATTTCAGCTGGTTTTCCGACTCCTGAGTACGCTCCACGTATTGGCTTTTGCTTCCATAGACTTCAATGGGTGCTCCTGTAAATATGCAGCATGCGTTACTTTCACTTGCACGACGCACAACAGTGTAAAAAAGTTTGATCCTCTGTTCACCCAAAACTAAAATGAATGTTTTGGCTGGAGATATACTTGCATGAACATACAATCTGATATATTTGTTTCACAGAGAATTGGATTCATTTTACACTTTACCATTTTTAATAAATTCAGCAAATGCACATCACCTTACTGTAGATGTTTTCTGGGAATGTGTTAGACATCGGCGGTAATCCCTAGACCATAGATAAGAAATAAAGGAAGATATATGGGTATGATCGGGTAATGGAGGGGATGCTGGGAAGCAGCGATTACAATGATTTAATCTGGAGCCTGTAAATGGAGGAGGGCAGGATGAGCCAAGATACTTGAAGATGCCGCTAAGTGCTGCTGTCCATTGTAGAGGCTACTAACCAACTGTAAATCTTATGATGACAGCTTGTTAACCATCAATAAATTCATATAGAAATCACAGAAACATTGATATAAAATAGTACATACATCTTTCATGTATGCACCTTCTGAGATTTACTGCCCGGGGGGTTCCCTCTGTACAATGCTTTATTTAGTTTCAGCATTGTGGAGCCTGGTCACCAGGCGATATTATAGAGGCTATATTTACTATACAGTGACATATCATTTTCATAAATACGACAGTTTCATTTTAGGATGACTAAGAATGCATGGCAGCCACTGTTAGATATTCTTTGTTCTTTTTTTTTTTTTTTTTTTTAGCTTAAAAGTGGATGTAAACCTGATTCATGAACCCTGACCTAAGCACATGTATCTATAATCGCTCTCCAAAGCCCTGAGTGTTTCGATCAGTAGGATTTTACTTTGACAGCATAAATACTTTTACTATACAGTGACATATCATTTATATCGGAGATATTATAGCGGACCACTGGTCCGAGGTGTTACGACTTTGATTTATTTCGTAACATGTCTCCCTTGGGGGGCCCGTCATTTAGAGTCTTCCACGTATGTACTTTCTACATACATGATAAAATATAGTTACAAAGACACTAAAGATATAC